>CAUYRH010006939.1:0-10864 GCA_963574655.1 Perodicticus potto
ATAAATCGGTCAACTCTAAACTCACACTGATGTTAGAATTAGCACACCTTGATATTAGTACAGTAATTAAGATTGTATTTGATATGTTGAAAAATAGAGATGTGGAAGATACAAAAAAAATTCAAATTGAACTTCTAGAGATAAAAACTCCAATATATGAAATAAAAACTGTACAGTAGAATTAATGTAAAACATTACAGAATGTTTTCTGTAAAAACATTCTTTTCTTCTCTACTAAAAATTTTTTACTCTCTTCATTCTTTTTTTTTTATTTAGCGTGTTTATGCACTAAGGGTTCATTAATAAACAAGAGAGTTAAATTTTGTAGCCTCTTGCAGTTTATATTCTAGCGTGGGAATGTGTGGTAGTCTGAATAATGCCTTTAAAAGATGTGTACATTCTAATCTCCAGAATATGTGAATATGCTATCTCTATGGCAAAAGGAATTTTGCAGATGCGATTAAGTTAAGGATCTTGAGAGGGAGACAGTACTTGGATTGTCCAGGTGGGTTGAGTGTAATTACAGGGTACTTATAAGAAGGAGGCAGGAAGGTCAGAGTTACAGGAGATGTCAATGAAAACAAGGGGCCAGAATCAAGGAGAGAGTGGTCTGAAGATGCTGTGTTGGTGGCTTGAAGATAGAGGATGGGGCCATGAACTAAGGAATATAGGCAGCCTCCACACAGTGTAAAAGGCAAGCCAATGTGCCTCCCCTAGAACTTCCAGAAGGAACACAGATCTGCTACACCTTGAGTTTAGCTCAATGCAATTGGTTTCAGACTTCTGACCTCTAGAACTCTAGGATAATAAATTTATGTTGTTCTAAGGCACTAACTTAATGGTAATTTGTTGCAGCAGCAATAGGCCAATATAGAATCAAATATTATGGAGATAATTAGTAAATTACAGGTAGTGGTTATTACCAAACAATAACACAGAGTAAGCTAGCTCTCTGGGAGGATGAGGGGAGTGGGTGGATTGCTTGAGCTCAGGAGTTATAGACCAGCCTGAGCAAGAGTGTGACCCTGTCTCCACTAAAAGTAGAGAAATTAGCTGGGTGTTGTGGCTGGCACCCAGCTGCTTGAGAGGCTAGGCAGAAGAATCACTTGAGCCCAAGAGTTTGAGATTGTGGTGAGCTATGATGATACCATGGCATTCTACCCAGGGCGACAGACTGAGGCTCTGTCTCCAAAAAAAGAGAAAAGGAAATAAATAAATAAATAAACAGTGTACCAATGATGTTGTGATAGCCTATAATGAGTATTCTCATTTTTTGGAGGACCTGGTTTGGATTAGTGGTTTGGATTGAGGAGGTGAATAATGAGTATTCTCCTTTTTTGGAGGACCTGGTTTGGATTTAGTGGTTTGGATTGAGGAGGTGATGTTTAGTCTGAGTCCTGAAGGATGAAAGAAACCAGCTAAATTAAGCTCTCCTTTCTTTCTTGTTCTGGTCCAGTGTATCCACCCCCATTCTTGCCCAAAACACTGGAATAAGAGCGAGATAAGGTGACAGTGTTCTTCTATCCTAGAGATTAACAGGAAAAGTGAGTTTGATTTTCAGGAGGACATGTTCAGCTTAGATATGGGGAAGGACTTTCTGACTCAAGCCGATTGAGTAAAGGCCTTGTTGATCCTAGTACACCAGCCTCATTCATCTTTAAACTTGGAAGATAGCTCAGAGAGCAATTAGTAAAATCTCACAACTTGCAGAGAAGAAGGAGGCTTGGTAAGGGAAGTAACTTGTCCACAGTTGCTTAGCTAGTTGTCAGAAGAACAGGGCTTGGAGCTTAGGGTTTTATATCCCAGTTCTGTGCTGTCCCCCTCACAGCATCAGGATTAATTTTGAATTATTGAGTTGGGCTCCTGTAACCAACTACTCGGCCAAGCACCCCAAAATGCCTTGGGCGAGAAGGTAGGCCCCAATTCACCGGGATTTTTGTAGATCCTAGAAGGTGCTTGAGAGTAGAAGGTAGGGCTCCAAAGTGTGCTGTGGCAGAGCCAGGGGACAGCAAATGCTAGGTTAAGGACTGAGGACCACAGACTCATTTGAGAGTCAGGAGCCATAAAAGATATTTGAGAAAAAATAATAGGGAGCATTAGAAAGGTGATGGCTAGCAAGGAGGAGGTTTATGTCCACTTGGAGCCCAGGTGGCCTGTACAGGGCTGGGCTGGGCCTGCAGATGCTAGCTCTGGGCTTTAGAGAGGATAAGCTCCTCTGGACTATTGACTACCAGCTTGTATTTGGTGAGTGTCTGGGCACCAATGTCTCAGCCCCATGGAAGGGCTGTGGCTGTTCCTGCTGGCTCCAGGCCAGAGAGACTGACGGTGCCAGCAAGGATCCAGCTAAGACTGCTCATCACTGCCTTCCGCAGCTTTTCTTGTCCTGTGATTACAGGTGGGTCAAGGAGGGGGACTGACTGTTGAGTGAGAGAACTGGGTTGGGGATGCCAGGGCCTAAACTGCTACTGCCGATGCTGACATGGACTGAGTACCCTGGGAATTGTCCTGAGAATGCAAACTTACTTCCCTGAAGGTGACAGATGCTTAACTGAAGCTTGTTCTATACCTAGAAGTGTGCTGGGTACAGTGGGTGGGAAAGGGTGTGGGTGGCACAGGGATCAAAAGGAGGATGGGATGTGGTAAGTAAGTACCACGGCTTACAAGACCACTGGGGCCACATGGATTGTCAAGGCGCGCTGGTTGGGGGAATTCACTAAGTCACTAGACACTCACAGTGGGTTTGGCACCTGGGACTGTGTTAGGAACATCCATAAATGTGACCTTCCTTAATATCTGCACAGTTCCAAGCCTGATTTGGCCCTTTTGGACTGTATTCTACATGAGACAACTGTAGTCTGGAGTAGTCCAGTGACTTGCTCGCGACAGTGAGATGAAAATCCGGGTGCACTGTCATCATGGCCGCCCCCACAGAACAAATGGGCAAATGGGTGAAGGAATAAATTGGGAACAAGTATCCATGCAAGCTGGCTGATTTTACCAAGTGACTGGTGAAATCTGAGGAAGGAAAGATGCCCATGGATGGGGTTGTTAGGAAAGGGTTGGCAGGGGAGAGAGCGATCGGCCCCTGCTTGTGCCAGGCTGATAATCTACTTGGCGGGAGAAGACTTACATGAAAAATGACGGAATAATTTAAACCAGGAAATGTGTAAGGGAATGTGAACAGAGCCACACAAATTCTAGAGAGAGTCAGAGAAAGATCCAGCTTTAGGGGGTGATGATTCTGAGTGGTTAAGGAGGGGATCCTTTGGGAAGGGAGGGTGTCTGGAGGGACAGAAGTCAGGAATGAGCTTCATTCAGGAGCAGGCAGGGGGCACATTCTGGGAGGGAACCTCATGCATGGGGGGTGATGTTGGGGTGCCATGCTGGGCACTACATGAGGAAAGGAGGGTGGCAGGTGGAGGGCCCATCCACAGGCACAGGAGACTAAGACCCAGGGGTCTGAGGGGAGGATTGAATTAGCCCAGAGGAGCTTATCCTTCTCTGAAGCCCAGCCCAGGGCTTATCCTTCCGCTGGCCCAACCCAGGCAGGAGGATAAACCCTGGGTCCACCTGGGCTCCAAGTGGACATGAACCTCCTCCTTGCTGGGGATCACCTTTCTAAAGCACTCTATTCTTTTTTTCAAATGTCTTTTATGGCTCCTGACTCTCAACTGTGGTCCTCAGTCCTTAATTTAGCATTTGCTGTCCCCTGGCTCTGCCATTGCATACTTTGGAGCCCTACCTTCTGCTGTCATCCCCCTTCACCCTCTCCCAGGGTACATGGAAGCCTTCCTGTTAGGGAACACTGCTTGCCCCAGGCCTAGCCCATGGGTCTTTCCCTCCATCTCTTTCCAAATCCTGCTTATCCTTTGAGACCCAGTTCCTCCTTGGCTTCCCCAGGTGAGAGAGGCCTCTACCACCCTTAAGTTCCCACGGAATTCGCTGTCCCTGCTTCTCTTTTCACACTTTTCACTCTTGGGTTGTTCACTGTGCTGCGGCCAGGAAAAGGTTACTGGACTCTTAAGATCTGGCTTCAGAGCCCCTGTGCCTTTCATCATGTTAGTAAACCTTTCTGTGCTGTGATTTCCTTTTTTTGTAAAATACATGCAGAGGGCTATTCTATTGTGAGGAGTAAAACAACCTGGTGTGTGGGATCTGGCTAATAAACAGTGTCCAATAAATGTTCTCAGAAGGAATGCATGGCTTTCTCCTCCCGTTAATGCCTCCTCAGCACCATGCTTCAGATGGGCAAGGAGTCAGCCACTGCTCGCCAATGCCACGGGCACCTGCGAGCCCGGGGTGGGCTGGATGGGACAGGAGGGAGATCCTTCATTGAGCCCCCTGAGCATCACTTTCCAGCCCATTGTTCTTGCTTTCCCTGACTCCATGGCAGGAGTGAGCTGGGGTGCTATAACTGCAGAGTGCTGAGAAGTTGAGGGTCATGGCCCATGAGTGTTGCCCACCTTCGTGATGCTCGTGGTCCTTGTGAGTCTGTCTGCTGTTTTCTAGGAGTTTTAAACAGGTTCTCAAGGACCCCCACAACCTCAGGGATTTCCTCCCCTCTTTTTTTGGTCACAAAGAGCCCTATTTTCCTAATGAGCTGCTAAGAAGCTGTCAATTACGGATGCAAATGAAGAGCCGGAAACCATTAGGCCCAGAGAGGAATTGGAGGTGGCAGCTTCCCTTCAGCTTCCTGGGTTTGCCCTTGCCCTTGCTGCAACATGGCTGCCTTCTTCCCACAGAGCCCTGTGTCCTCTGGAGGGCCACCCCTCAGAATCAGGTCAAAACTGCAGAGATTGTCCGTACATATTATATATACTTTATTGTACTTATGAGATACTTTATACACATAGACAAATAAATTAGTAGCTATGAACATCTGTGATAGATGCTTACATTTTCTTCTAAAAAAATCTATTTAACTTTTATTTTATTTGGCCATATGTGTGTCTCATACAAAACTCTAGGGCAGGTTTGCTCAACAAACTTTCACTTAATTTAGCTGAAAATAAAATAACACTATATGAGCCGGTTGGGCTGGGCCAAGGAGCAGGAGGTGGTCCTGAGGCAACTCGCCTTCGTGGCCGCCAGCTCCCAGCACCTTCTCTCCCCCGTCAACCAACCCCCTTTACTGGTTTCCAGAGACCACCTATTTTTCACATTTTAAAATATATACAAAATGTTTCAGTAAAATATTTGACCAGGACACCCTGTAAAAAGATCAGGAATGTGGGTTTTCTTACCAAAATGTCTGGTAAAGTAACTTCATGCTGTCGTTTCCATATTATCTTTTTTAAGAGACGGGGTCTCGCTATGTTGCCCAGGCTGGAGTGCAGTGGCTACTCACAGGCGCTATCCCACTACTGATCAGCATGGGAGTTACATTTTTAACAGGGAGATGCGGGGGAAAGAAAGGACTTTTCTTCCCCTCTGAGGTTCATGGCAGAGGCTTCTGTAATAAAAGACAGATTAACAAGAGAAAGGTAGACAGATTTGTTTAATATAAGTTTTATGTGGCACAGAAGCCTTCAGAAATGAAGACCCGATGAAATGAGGGAGCCTTACCTGTGAACTTTTAGGGTAAGTTTGATGAAGAAGTGTATAGCTGTGGAGAAATAAGATTGGACCAAGGGGGCACGAGGTCCAAGGGGCAAACTTAGCAAGACCTGTTTGTTCAGAGTCTTCCCTGTGTCCCCACTGCTTGAGAGATAGGGTTGCTTCTTTTCTCTGGATATAGGGTTGTCGCCTCTCATATGAGGTTTTTATGACCTACTTCAGAGGAAGGTGAGAACGTTCTTTCTAGGTTTTATGGCCTGCTTCAAGGGAAAAAGGCATGAGGGCAGTATTTGACAGTGACCTTCCTGCTTCTGCTGTTTTCTCAAATGCCAAAGTGCCATATTTCAGTGTGGTGCATCCTGAATCCCATCCTAGACAATTATAATACCACTTGGACAGGGATCTGTAAGGATAAAATGGCATGGTAAGTGTAAAGGAGTTGAGGGTACCTCGCACACAATAAGCCCTCAGCCAATGTCCCTGTGGCCACCTACGATGACAGTTGCAATGGCAGGAGCTTGGAGTAAGCAAAAGTGCTGCCTTACTCAACCCTCAAAGAACCTGTAGGGGGAGAGCTCTTGTCCTTGTCCCCCCATTTTGCCAGTGAGGAAACTGAGGCCCAGAGACACTAACCTGAGGTCACTGGCAGAGGTGGGCATCAAACTTTCATCATCTAAGTCTAGAAATCTTGTTCTTTCCATCATAGGTGCTAAGTGCTAAGCCTTGTTGTGTTGCCTCTATGAAGGGATTTAAGTCCCATGTTTGTGAATTATGGATATCTAACTGTAGAATCTTAAAGTGCCCTAAGTGGAAGTGAGCAGGAGAAGAGGGGAGAGTTATATCAGTAGATTCTGAGTTAGAACCTCCATAGTTGACCACCTCCCGATTTTGACCACCTCCTTAAGTTGACCTAATTTTCATAGACAGGACGTGCACCACCTGTACACGATGCCTAGTTCCTTATGTTGATCACTTCCGTATATTGACCAGTTTGTTACAGCCCCTTGGGTGATCAACTTACAGAGGTTCTACTATGTCTGTGGGTATTTTCAGAGAGAAGGTTTCACTTTGTTGCCCAGGCTAGAGTGCAGTGCCCTGATCATAACTCACAATAAACTTGAATTACTGGGCTCAAGAGATTATCCTATCTTAGCCTCTGTCCCTAGTAGCTAGAACTATAGGAGTGCACCACCATACTTGGCTAATTTTGTTTTGTAGAGATGGGGGTCTCACCCTGTTTGCCTGGGCTGATCTCAAACTCCTGACTTCAAGTGATCCTCCAGCTTTGGGCTGGGATTACAGCTGTAAACCAATATGCCCTGTTTTTAAAATATGCTTAATTTTATTTTTTAAATTCACGTATAATAATTGTACATGTTTACGGGAAACATAATAGTGTTTTAGTACTTACAATGTATAGTGATCAGATCCGGATCCGATCACATCCCTCATCTCAAAAATTTTTGTTTTTTTTTGGTTGCAGCCATCATTGTTGTTTGGTGGGCTGGGGCTGGATTCGAACCCACCAGCTCAGGAGTACGTGGCTGGCGCTTTTAGCCCGCTAAGCCACAGGCGCTGAGCCTCAAAAATTTATCTTTCTTTCTTTCAGGAACATTCGACATCCTCCTTCCAGGTATTTGACACTACACACTACACTGCTAACTAGAGTCATCCTGCAGGGGTGTAGCACGCTCAAACTCCCTCCTCCTGTCTGGCTGAAATTTTGTATTCATTAACAAATCTCTTTCTATGCCCCCCAGCCTCTAGTATCCTCTGTTCTACTTTTCACTTCTTTAATTTTTTTTTTTAAGTTTCTGTGTTAAAGAATAGCAGAGAGGGTAAGAGAAAATTTTCGCTGCTTTTTGAAATTATGACACAGAAGCACAAACTCTTTTTGTTCCAAAGCGGATTCAGAAGGATGAATTCCTAAGCAGGAAAAGGGGGTGCTGAGGCTCGGGGACTGGAGGCCTGCAGGGTTCTAGTTAAAGAACCGTTGCACTTGAATCTTTGGAATTTGGAGCAGCTGTAGATGGTCTGCAGGTCTAGGGAGGAGCTTACAAGATGATTCTAAGCTGGAACAAGCATCTGCAGAAGCCAACGGAAGGGGCTGCCCAATTGCTGAAGAGCGAAGGTTGAAGGCTGATCTATCAGAATCTTCACATGGTCCTGGTCAAATGCAAGAGCAAATGGGTTTAAACCAGTGGTTCTCAACCTTCCTAATGCCGCGAACCTTTAAAACAGTTCCTCACTGACCCCCAACCATACAATTATTTTTGCAATGAAATAGGCATTAGGAAGGTTGAGAACCACTGGTTTAAAATGATTGTAAAGGAGGCTCCAGTTTTGACTCAAGCACTTAGAAGTCCTGGGCTAGCACTGGCTCTAGGCAAAGCTGGATTTGGGAGCTCAAAAGATGTCATTGAGTTCAGTCCATTTTAATCTCTTGGGCTCGCCTTCCAGAGCTTCATTCTCCCCCAGGCTGCTTCCCACCATGGCCAGAACAAGACCTTTGCTGTAGCTGGCAGTCTTAGGAGGAGAAGAGCACCCCTGCATGGGTCATCAAGGTTTGGTCAAAAGACCAGAAACCAAGTTAGGTACATGGAGGAGGAAAGAATTCCAGCATAGTGAATTAAATTTACCCAATCCTTGCAAGGGCTGGGGGGAGCAAAGACCAGGAAGGCAGCTGCTGACCACCAGGAAATCTGGAATGCCAGAATCCCCAGGGAGCTTCCACTAGTGGGGTCAGGTGCCTGCAGTCTCCATGTGAGTGATCCACAGAGGGATGTCTAACAGCAAGTCTTGCAGCTGGAGAGAACAGGGCTTGTCCTTCTCATCTCCCTTTCACGTCTGGTACAGATACCTGTCCTTGGTGGACTCTCTCAGGAACCAGGCTGGCCAGGGAGTCTGGGAAAGATTAATGTCTTCATTTTCTGCCATCTGTACCAATAAAGAGCAGAAAAGGGTTGGGGCGATACTTCTCCCTTCCCTAAGCCCACAGCTTGGTACTCTGTTCCACAAATAAAAAGATGTGGGGCTGGGGGTTTCTGCAAATTGGACAACCATACCCAAGATAAATGTAACTGGCTGTTCTGAGCTCTCTGGTTATCCTTGTCTTCTTAGTTCCATCTCCCTTGGTTTGGACTGTGCCTGGCTCCAGCATCTAGTGGGGCGTGGGACCAGAGAGGTTTCTGGGCTTGTTTTTCTTCCTACAAGAGACTTTTTAAAGCTTGCCAGGAGCTTATTCCAGCTTTTTTTTTTTTGAGACAGAGCCTCAAGCTGTCACCCTGGATAGAGTGCCGTGGCATCACAGCTCACAGCAACCTCCAATTCCTGAGCTCAAGCGAGTCTCCTGCCTCCGCCTCCCAAGTAGCTGGGACTACAGGCGCCCGCCACAACGCCCGGCCATTTCTTGGTTGCAGCCATCATTGTTGTTTGGTGGCCCCGGGCTGGATTCGAACCCGCCAGCTCAGGTGTACGTGGCTGGCGCCTTAGCCCGTTGAGCCACAGGCACCGAGCCAAGTACATTTTCTTATATCCCATTAAATTAGTCTCTCATTTCTGGGAATAGGTTAGTAAAAGAGTTCTATCTTAGTGATATGGGTTCACAGATTACATACTTTTTTTCTTTTCCAAAGTTCAAAGTTTAACTAAAGCAAGTCCCATGAGGAATTTCCTCAGGCTTCAGTCATGCGTTGATCAGCCAGTTTCCAGTATTTGGCTGGAAGTTACCTTGCAGGGGTTAGCTGGACCTGTTTTTGCTGTTGACCACCTCAAAAGTTACCTTGCAGGAGTCGGCTGGACCTGTTTTTGCTTTTCACAGTTTTCTTTAGCCTATTGTGATGGATATAGGCGATGATCTCTTTCATCTTTGATGCTGTGGGTGTGGTCTGGATGATGGTGTAGGGCTCTTTCTACCTTGGTTTGAGGGGACTGGTTCCCATCTTTGACCTAGACTTGATTTTTTGGAGAGAAAGGGTGTATAGACACAAAAGACTACACAGAACACAGTTAATTACTCAAGTAGAGATTTTCTATGCCTTTCTTCTCAGGGCTTCTAATTACCTGGTCAATTTAGTCTATCCCACTTCTCTTAGGAGTTTTTGTTAAATTGCAAAGGATTGGATGGAGTCCTGTTATACATTATTTCACAAGGGGAGTATTTTAATTTTTAGAAGGGGTATATTTAATATCGAACAAGACCAATGGCAAGGCCTGTACCCAATTAAATCTTGTTTCTTAGTGAGGGAAATGTAGCAGTATTTCCCCAGATTTTTTAAAATTTTCTTTTTTCATGTTTCATGTATCTAACTTTTATAATTAGCCTCATATTTTTACACAGTGAGCTTTGATATTCAATGAGGCATGAGTTGGTTAGCCAATGTGACCACTGCATATGGTACCTAAACTCTTGAGTTTTGTCCTACAGTTAATTTATTAGTCTCTTGCTCTAATATGGCAGTGTCTGCAAGTATTCATCTGGCTTCGGTATAACCTCAGCTACCTTGCATATGTTTGTGGCTTTCTGGCTCCTTTACACTGACAGGGACGAAGTCAAGGTTGGGTTCAGCATAAGAGAATGAAACCGTTTAGCAGTTGCTTATAATTTTCTGTAAGTTCTGGATTTTAAGGCTAAGGTTCACATATAATGAGAACATTAGTATTCTTACTTACAGACTTACAGAAAACAGAACATAGAAAGAATCAGTAATATTTCAAACAAAAAGTCATAACAAACCAGCCCAGTTTCATGTAACTAATTTCTGTTCTGTTCGAAGTTAGGTTAGCACTACTTACAGAGACATTAACTTTTGTTTTCTAGAGACAGAGTCTCACTTTATCACCCTTGGTAGAGTGCTGTGGCATCACAGCTCACAGCAACCTCCAACTCCTGGGCTTAGGTGATTCTCTTGCCTCAGTCTCCCAAGTAGCTGGGACTACAGGCGCCTGCCACAACACCCAGCTATTTTTTTATTGCAGTTTGGCCAGGGCCGGGTTTGAACCCACCACACTTGGTATATGGGGCCAGCACCCTACTGACTGAGCCATAGGTGCTGCTGGACATGTTAACTTTTTTTTTTTTAATTTTTTTTTATTTGTTTGTTTTTTTTAAAATACATGTATTTTATTATTCTTCATTACATTATTCCCCCCCCCCCCCCCCCCCCCCCCGTAAGAAACAAATAATTTTAAAAAAAAAAAAAAAAAAAAAACAAAAAAAAAAAAAAAAAAAAAAGATGGTTCCAGTTCATGAACCCCTGTATCACTCTCCCTCCGGAGAAACCCTAACTGCCCCCTTCTATCATCGCCC
>CAUYRH010006943.1:0-68612 GCA_963574655.1 Perodicticus potto
TCACATCTGTGCCAGCATCTGCAGCTTTGGGACTTTGTGATATGGGCTATTCTCATTGGGATTAGGTGATATCTTAGGATGGTTTTGATTTGCATTTCTCTGATGATCAGGGATGATGAGCATTTTTTCATATGTTTGTTAACCATTGGTCTGTCTTCGTCAGAGAAGGTTCTGTTCATGTCTCTTGCTCAGAGGAGCAGTAGGTGGAGTTGCTTACTCTTTTTCTGCTGATTAATTTGAGTTCTCTGAAGATTCTAGTTATCAACTCTTTGTCAGATTGATACCCTGCAAATATGTTTTGCCATTCTGAACGTTGCCTTTTTGCTTTATTTGTTGTGTCCTTAGCTGTGCAGAAGCTTTTCAGCCTAATTAAGTACCGTTTATTAATTTTTCTTGTTGTTGCAATGGCTGCTGAAGTCTTTGTCATAAAATCTTTCCCTAGTCCAAGAGTTTTCCCCATACTTTCTTCTATGATTTTCATTGTTTTGTGTCTTAAATTTAAGTCTCTTATCCATCTTGAGTCAATTTTTGTAAGAGATGAATAGCGTGGGTCAAGTTTCAGTCTTTTTCATTTCTCCCAGCACCATTTGTTGTATTGGGATTTTTTCCTGATTGTATGCCTTTGGTTTATCAAGGATCAGATGGCAAGTAGAGACTGGTTTCATCTCTTGGTTTTCTGTTCTGTTCCACATGTCTTATGTCTCTATTTTTGTGCCAATGCCATGCTGTTTTGATTACTGTGAACTTGTAATATAGCCTGAAGTCTAGTAGGGTGATAACCTCTGACTTTTTTCTTTTTTACTAAGAATAGCCTTAGGTATATAGGCTTTTTTCTGGTTCCATACAAAATGAAGTCCTATTTTTTCTTTATATCTTTGTATGTAAGAGTGAAGCAAACATTTAAATAATGCTTAAAATAGGTCCGTCATATGTTGCTTTTAGCACTTCATCTATTTTAACATGTTTAACCCTTATGATGTCCTTAGCAGTTAATTGTTATTATTTTATTATTTTTCCTGATTGATAGATATAGAAACTGACATACAAACTCAGTGCCTAATGTAACACAGTAAGTGGAAGTGCTGGCTTTTTAATTGAGGCAATTTCTTTTAACATTTACACTATTTTGCTTCTTATTGAAATCAAGAATTAACTGGAAATTCTGTGCATGTGGATGGAGTTTGTCAAAGTAGTATTTTGTGAGTTAGCTGTTTCTTTCTTGAGGAGGGGCTGAGCTGTTTCTTTGTGAAACTTACGATAAAGTTTTTTTTTTTTTTCTCCCATGGAGTGATTCCCCAAAGAAGAATCTGCTGTTCTTCTGACTAGAGTTTTAAGTCCCACTGCTGGCATTTTGTTTGCTTAGTGTGGAAGAGGACTGAGGTTACTGGTCTCATGATATAATAAAACTTTGACTTAGTCTACCTGTTTTGGTATCATCCAGTCCATAGACCCTCTCTGGTTTACCCTATTCAGGGAAAAAAAATCTCTAGTCGTCTGCTGTGGTGTACAGTTGTACATTGCCCAATTGTGCAGATTGTGGAAGAGGTCCTGGGATATATGTGTGAGTCTTATTTTGAGTCTCACCATTACCCAGGTTTTCAGCCCATTGCTAAGTCTTTTATGCATTCTGTGATGTAAACATGATGGAGTCTTATTTTCTTCTTGATTCGTCTTCCTTTTATTTGCTTTCAGATTTCAGTTTTCTTATTTCACATTCTCTTTAACTTCATTTTTATGCAGAAGCCCACTATCAAAATAAATCTGCACTATGTTAGAGAAAGACTTTTGGGCAAAGACTTGAATAAAATGCAAGTTCTTATTTTATCATTTAAAATTCTCTTTTAGGTCTGTTGAAATCTATCTTAAATATCTTCTCTTACCTGAAGCATTTCATGATGCTTCCAGGTAGATATATATCACCTTCTGTACACCTTGGAAATATTTTCTTCTCTCTTAAGGATCTTTTATATCTCATTTGTATTTGCGTGCTTTTCTTACATTCTGCTCTCTGACATCAGCTTGTAATTTCTTGAGGACCTTGTCTAATATCTTCTACAGAGTTCCTCAGTAAAAGTTTGTTACATTGTGTTGTGTATATATTTTGCTCTTTTGTTTTTCTTGAAAAACACTTCTTTGCAATATATAAATATTAAGTATAGTAAATTAGGGAATTAAAACAATAAAGCAACAAAAGATTAAATTTAGATAGAAGTCTTTAAATTGTTAAACCTAGAAATTTTGATAACTTTCAGTATAGATTCTTAATCATTTAAAAGTATATGTCTTTCCTCTGCCATGACACAAAAGAATAAATGTTAACGTCTGTTAATTTTTTGGCTGGTTCATGATTCTATAACTTTGGTGACAGATATATTTGGTATTTGTACATTTTTTTCCCTCTATGGGTGATTTTTTTTTCATGTGAGAAAATATACATAACATTTACCATTTTAACTATTTTTAAGCGTAAAGTTCCATGGCATACTTTTGTGCCACTTCTACCATCTATTTCCAGAACATGTCATCATCCCAAACTGAAACTCTATACCCATTTTATTTTTCTTGTATAGAATTCTGACTATGTGTGAAGTTTTGGATTGTTGCTTTTATTCCTCGTAATACCTTTATTTATCTTGTTTTTATTTAAAACAATTAATGGAATACAAATGTTTTTGTTATGTGTATACCCTATATAATCAGGGCTCTTAGTGTGCCTGTCCCCAGAATAGTGTTTTTTACCAGTAGGTAAGTTTTTATTCCACATTTCCCCTCCCAGCTACCCCCCGCTTTTTAGTTTTTCATGTCCTTTATATTGATTTGTGCTTGTGTGTACTCATCATTTATCTCCCACTTACTAGTGAGAGCATATGGCATTTGGTTTACGGTCACTAAACACTTCACTTAGAATAATGGTCTCCAGGGCCATCCAAGTTGCTACAAATGACATTACCTCACTCCTTTTTGTGGCTGAGAAATACTCTGTGCTATTCACATACCATGTTGTCTTTTATCTACTTATGAATCGATGGGTATTCAGGTTGATTCCATGTCTTTGTAATTGTGCATCGTGGTGTGATAAACATTTGAGGACAGGTGCCTTTTTGAAAAAATTACTTCATTTCCTTCAAGTAAATACCCAGTAGTGGGATAGCTGGGATAGCTGGATTGAATGGTAGGTCTACATTTATTTCTTTGAAGAATCTCCATATTATTTTCTGTTGATGTTATACTAATTTTCAGCACCACCAACAGTGTATACGTGTTCCTTTTTCTCTGCGTCAATGTCACCCTCTTTTGTTTTTTTTGACTTTTTCATAATGGCCATTCTGATAGAGGTAAGGTGATGTCTTTGTTGTTTTAATTTGCATTTCCCTGATTATTAGTGATATTGAACATTTTTCATATTTTTTACCATGTGTTTGTCTTATTTTGTAAAACTTCTGTTTAGGTCTTTGCTCACTTTTTGCTTTCTTTTTTTTGTGATGAATTGTTCTTCTTTGTAGACTCTGGATATTAGTCTTTTGTAGAGCTTTTTTGTAGAGCTAAGTCAGTATGTAAGAAACTGATGGTATTTGATTCATTACCGTAGGAAAACAAGCTGAAATGATAGTTAGGCATGGGTATTTGTTTTTGTTTTCAAATTTTCTGGCACCTTACAAATAATTTATTGGGAAGTCACTGATGAAAACATATAAAAACATTACTCTAAAAATTCTTTCTTTTGAATCCATATTGTTTGACTATAATGTGTGTTGATGCTAAAAATATCTTTTTAATTATCCCTTGAGATTCATGGGATACATAAAAGACAAACTTGGTTTTTATAGTTTGACTTGGCTAATTCTCAGTGTTCATATTCTTATTTTATAATTTCTTCATGAAAAATGTAATCACATATAAATTTCTGCTTCTTTACAACACAAAATTAATGTAAATGCCATTTTAAACTAAACATCATCACAAGTTTCTGAAAGTTTGGTTGATTTTTTTAAGTGCTATGTGTGGACTACTTGCTTAGTTTTAATTTTGGAGAATACATCTTTTAAAAAAATTTCATAAGATTGCTGTTATGAGCAATGATAATAGTACTGTTTTTATATTCTGATTAATTTAGTGCCCTTTCATTTTGTAATGTATTTTTGTCTTCTTTATTTTTTTTAGTGTCATTACCTACTAAGTTTCTGTAAAAGGAAATTTACTTTGCCTAGTAAAACAAAATCTTTGAGATTAATATTTTTTACTATTAATTTTTTGAACAACTTTTGAGTTTTCTTTTTAAAAGCATTAGTATTCATTCAGTGAGAAGGCACAACATGGCTAAATGGCTACTTAAAGCAAATGACCTTAGAAAATGCATTTAGGATTATTGCTTAACTTACGGTTTATTTTGTGTAGCTGTTTATTTTAGAAATGTGAGAGTATTGTTTCCTTGTAAGAAAGTCCATTTTGTATTACTGTTCAATGAAACTGTGATATCTGGATATCATTTTTAAAAAATAGAAAAAGAAACCAGTTTTCTTGAAGCTATTGATTCACAATTATGGGTTCCAAATCATAGATTCAGCAACAGTCTATCCAAGAATTTATTTTTCATTTTAATATATGCCACCCATTACTTATTTTATCTTTTGGGGGTTTATAGTTCTTTCATGCTTTGTTAGGTAAAGCTTATTCTTTTCCTGAAGGTTTGTTTGTTTGTTTTTGAGACAGAACCTCAAGCTGTCGCCCTGGGTAGAGTGCTGTGGCGTTATAACTCACAGCAACCTTCAACTCCTGGGCTTAAGCGATTCTCCCGCCTCTGCATCCCAAGTAGCTGGGACTACAGGCGCCCGCCACGGCGCCCAGCTATTTTTCAGTTGCAGCCATCATTGTTGTTTGGTGGGCCCAGGCTGGATTCCAACCCGCCAGCAGTGGTGTATGTGGCTGGGGCCTTAGCCGCTTGAGCCACAGGCACCGAGCTTTTCTGAAAGGTTTTATGCTTCCATTTTTATGATATACGTTGAGGACAAAGTAAAGCTCGCATTATCCTATTGTTGTCTTTCGTACATACTTCAAGAGTAAATAAGAGAGGAATTCTGGGTATTAATTGATGTTTTTCTAATCCCTAGTCTCCCATGAACACCTGACTTGATTTATCTCGATCAGCCTAGTAACTTGCTCCACATTTTTCCAAAAGTGCAAAGCAGTTTCAGCTAAAAATACACATATCAAAATGCTCCAAAAGTTGTGGCCACAGCTCAAAAATGCTGATCAACTTTGAAAATCTAAATCAGCCTCAGCCATGAAACCGAGGGAAGAACCTTTGTGGTGTGGGACAGATTTCCAAAAATTCACCACAGTCCTGTTCTTAGCTGGAGTTTGTGCTGATGTTGCCAGACAACTGAGGAATAGATGCAAAAAGCAGGAAGCATTATTGAATTGAGCCCTAGTGCCAATTTGGGAAAAGCAAATTAAAATGTAAAAGAATATTTTTCCACTCTTGGCATCTCAACGTAAAATGGCAAAATACATGGTTGCTGAAAAAGTTACAGAAATTGCTAATTTTGCCAAAAAGTAAAAGTTGATGACCAGTTCTTTTTGTGTTAAAAAATGCATAATTAGTTAAAAAGCTTTTTTTCAACACAAATGAAATAGTTTACTTTATAAATCAAAATACATATATATGCCCACACAAATGCATTTAAGTCAGAGAAGTATTTTGACATAAATGTGTTTGTGGGCTTGTTTCAATATCTTTTGATATTTTTCAGGTGCCACTTGAAGAATGGATGATGATGATTTTGGTGGTTTTGAGGTATGCACTATTGTTTATACAGTTTGTTTTAACTTTATGGTATTATGGAATAAACTATTTTCAAAATGTATTATTTTTCATTGGAATTTATGATCTTTTTCTTATCATGTTGAATGTAATTCTTGATTAAAAAATGAAATCAAGGAAAATTTAAAAATATCCCCTCTGAAAGTTAAAATGGATTTTTTATTATTAAACTTTTGGTCTTGCCCAAAGGAGTGGTTTAAATTGAGGTAATTAAATGTTATCAGTGGAAGCACTAGAGGAAGCATTTTGAAAATTGTCAGCAGATGGTATGGTAGGATATATGTCTATTAGGAAATACTTTGAGATGAAGGATGAAGATTGAAGATGCTGTCACATATGTTTATTCCTGTAATGAATTAATTTAGTATGCTAAGTACATAGTCTTTTGGTGGTTTATAAAGCCTAATTGGTATGGTTGAATTGTTATCTTACTTTCTCAGGTTTAGTTGGATACTTTTAAAGTGGAAATGGTTAGCTAAAGAAGCACTGTCTTTTTCTTAATACTTTTCAGTGTGTGCTCATTTTATTGAAATATTTTATAACCTAGTTATTTTTATGGAGCCAGTATAGTCTTGCAGGAAAATCTCTGGATTAGGAGTCAGGATGCCTGAGCTCAAGTCCTGGAACTACTATTAAGTGAAATTCATGATCTTTTTACTTTTTTTTTTTTTTTCCCTAAAAGACTGTCACCTAGATTAGATTTGGTGAAACTGGAATTATAAAAATTAGGGAGTCTAATTAATTACATTAGTAGGGAGAAATAAGCTATAATGTATGTTTTCAGTGTTCTGAATTTCATGAAAAAATGGTGTGAATTTCTTTAGGTTTTATGATCTTTTTCTCTTCTGTTGATCTTTAATACCTGCCAGTTTGGAATATGGATATACCTTTTTTTTCTGTGTCTCTTCTAAAAGTGGTTTTCGTTTAGCAGATTTTTATGTTTTCTGCGTTTTGTTTACTGTTTTGGGTTTTGCTGGGTTATTGAATTATTGAATCGATGTTACTGAAATGTAATTTTAAAATTCTGTTAAAGTTTCTTCCATTTTGAGGAAAATACAGGTTTCAAATATAATCTGACTTAGTTTATTAGTTGGACTTTATTAGTCATTTGCAGGATATAATCTAGCATGGTCTCATTTATTTAAACATGCTTATTTTATCAGAAAAAAAGACAGTGGATAGTGCTTCTTATAGTAATAATTATACTTCTGTTCTCTTCAATATTATATAAGGACAGTGTCAATCAACATTGCTATTTAATTGTAGTTTGTAGGCTTTTTTCTTTCTACACATGTGTTTATTTTCGTAGTTTGTAGAGAGTATCTTCTGTGTTTTATGTTACTTAACTCCTGTGGCAGATTGCCCCATTTACCTTCTCCTTGGCTGACAACTCAATGAAGAATCCAAATTGAAATTCTGGCTCAATTTTCAGTAATAATTTTGCTGTGACCTGAGCACTTAACAGACAAAAAACTCTGCACTCCTACCCACAAACTCAACATTGAGTAATTGTTCAAAAATAGGATGGTTTGCTGATTGAAAATGTCAGCTTTAGGAATTCTCTTAATGTAGGAATTCTCTACTAGTAAGTCCAGTAAGTAGATTATTCAAGAAGATAGGTGAATCTTATTTATTTAGATTAATCTCTAGGTATTATGCTAATTAATTAAAATATTTTGGGTCTAGATTTTTAACAAAAAAAATTTTCCTTATGTAGAGAGGTAAATGTATTGAGTTAAATTTAGAATACTTAAGTATGAAAATCACAAGTGAAAACGTGGTTAAGGATATATAAAATAAAAAATCTTATTGGAAGGAGATTTATTTGAATAAGTAACAAGAATTTTTACTTGAAGATGGTAAGGCATGGTACTGGAGGTGGAGAGTTATGGTGGGGTGGTAGCAGTGAAGACTGAAAAGCAATTGGGTGTTTAAAGGGAATTTGAAACCGTGTGGTATATTACAGAATATATATTTGTAGAACGTGGACGCTTGCTAACTTAAATAGCATTACTACTTTTCAGATCTAAAATAATCTTACCTTTGCTTTTTAGGCTGCAGAGACTTTTGATGGTGGAAATGGTGATGCTCAAACAATATCTCCTGCTATTCCTTGGGCTGCCTTTCCTACAGGTATTAGTATACAGTAACTAGGACTTTTTTTTTTCATTTAATACTTTTTGCCTATTCTTTGAAAGCCTGCTTCTTAACCTTTTCACTTGGCCTTCTGTAATCTGAGAAATGGAATGACTGAGATTTACTCTTGAATATAGGATTTTTAAAAATAGCAAATTATGAACTGTCCTAACAAATTTCACAATAAAGGCTTGAGCTTGATTCTAAAAATGTTATGAATATTAAATGATATTAAAGTACAATTTATATTTTCTAATTTATCTTAATTTTAGGGAGGTGAAGTACCAAATAACTTTATGTTGTGTAATTCATTAATTAGACTCCCTTTTGTGCATTGCGAAAATAATTTATCATCTCCATTCATTTAAATTTATAAATTTTTTAAATAAAATCATTCAAAAGTGTTAAAAATTAAATTTGCTATCTAAGAAATTAAATATAAAAATAAATTCTATTACTGACAGATACTTCTTGGAAGACCTAATATTAATTAACCAATGTTAACATTCATGTCTAAAGCATATTTTGAGCTTGCTAGACTTTTCTGTCAATCATTTTAAAGTCAGGAGTAGAAGATGAAAGTACTTTTCTTCAAAAGTTCTGCCTAGCTAGTGCTAGATTAGTAGTTATTCATTCTACAATTATTTATCCAGTTATTTACTTCAAGGATAGCTAGGACAGGCATATACCTATTTGTAACATGAAGCATATTTTTTTTATTTGAGAAGAATGATGATTTTGTCATCCATTCATTTAGCAAATGGTTATTTCATTCCTGGTATGAGTTAAGTAGTGCATATATAAGGCTGGCTATATATATTGTTAATCTGAACTTTGAAGGATCCATATGATTTCAACAAGCAAATATGGGAGAATAGGGAAAGATTTTGAAGGGAGAAAATAAATGCAAATGACAGAAAGGGGATCATTAGGATGCTCATTATTGTCTGGGAATTTTATATATGTAGTTCCTTTCCTAAAAATTCTCTCTCTTTTGTTTTTGCTGTCACTGTTTCCCATACCCTTACCATACTAACTACCGTATTAGTAATGTTTTATTTCTTGCTTTAGTATTCAGTTTTTGGGGACTCCTTCCAAGTGAACCCTCTCTTGCCAACATGCACCTATTGTCTGACTTTCATGTTAGATTGTAAGCTCTGTGACGTTAGACACTATGTCTGATATTATCTTGATATTGTATCTTAAATGCTGAGCATAGTATCTAGTTGATGGCTAGATATTAACAAATATTTATGTAATGAATAATTAAAGAAAAATGAGTGAGTGAATTTGTAACTGAATGAATGACTAGATTAGGATGGCAATGGCAATGCCTAAGAAGAGTTGGGAAAATGTTTATATAATGGCTGTGGATTTTAAGTGTGCTGTCACATACTTAACAATGGCAGATAGGCAATACAGCTATACTCTTGTGATTATTATGGATGGCAAAATAATGATTTTAAAAAAGCTTATAGCCTAATCCAGGTAAATATGTTTAGGGGTGAAATATGGTTTTTCAGATTCTGTTTTAGTTTTTTTTCAGTAACTCAGATTTTTGTAAAAAGTATCAGCAGGGCTGTCTGACTTAGTGGATGAGGCAGTGAAAGAAAGGTCAGCATTGATTTTTAAGGTTTCAAGTCTCAATTCTGAAAGAATGGTGTTACTATGGACAGAAATAGAAATTTAAGAGTTGGTTTGGTACATTGTGGGGGTCTTAATGAATTTGTTTTAAGTAATGTGTTTTTAAGGTACCTAGAACTCAGGAGAAAGGTTTCCCATTGATAATGACAGTTTAAGTTATAGGAGATCCCCTGGGAGAAAACATATGTGTAGAGGTTAGGGTTGAGCAGGTTAATTTGAATGTCTGTAGTTAGGGAACAGGAAGAGGTAAAAGAGATAGCTCTGAGAGGTTAGGGGAGAGTAGGCTAATGATGTAACATAGAAATCAAAAGTACAGAGTTTCAAAGATTCTATCGTTGTTGATGCCCAAGGCTGTAGAGAGGGAGTAAGATTGGAGGCGGAGGAAAAAACCCCACAGATGGTCATAGGTGGCCTTGAGGAAGTGGTTTCAGTTTCAGTAGACTGTAAGTTGAGGCCAAATTGCACTTCTTTGCTTTTTGTGAAAACAGAAACAGAATCTGGCTTTTTATAATAAATTGTGTTAGTGTACTAAGGAATTATATGTTGTAGGCATGTCATGTAGTTCCTGGTCTCTAGTAGTGATCATTTCATGTATGTATGTCACATCAGTGTATTAGGGTCACGTCCTCAAAGCCTAATGAAATTTGAATTAAATAAAAAACCTTCTTCTACACATATGATCTCTTCCTCACTATCTCACAGCAATCTTTTTCTTTTGCTGTAACAGGTAGTTTGTCTTCATCTAGCTGCTGAAGAAGTCAGGCTCTGATTTAGGTAGTTAGAGTTTGTTTAGGCAAAAGTGATATGAACAACCTAATCAGACAACAACTTAATCGTTTCCAAACTGAAGACCAGAAATAGGAACGCTTAAGACAGTGGTTCTCAACTTTCCTAATGCCGCAGCCCTTTAATACATTTCCTGTGGGTTGTGACCACAGGAAATGTATTAAAGGTTGTGAACCGCTGCCTTAAGAGATCTAAGGCAGATTCTTTTCAGCATTAGAAAAGATTAATTTTCTCCTTTTTGGGGGTCTATGCCTATACCTATAGTCTAGCTGTCTGTAATCTATCTATATGGAAAATATTGAAAGAGATGGCTATTAACCAAGTTTTACCACAACTTAAAATCTAAGAAGATAAACTCAAACATTTGGTTTAAGTTTTCGATATATTTGGGGGAAAATAGAAATCTTCATTCTTAGGGTTAAGATAAAGGATTTTCGTTAAGAGTATAGTAGTCTTAGTAGTGTGCCTCGTGATTATTTCTTCAGGACTGGCAGTTAGTTGGAGTCATAATAGCACCTGGGATAATGAATAGATCTCTCCAAGTGTCTGTTTATAGCCTTGAATTTGTCAATGGGTCAAGTTACCTAAAAACATACCTCTCACTTGTAGATTAGCATCATTTACATGGTAAACCCTTTTAAATGCTAGTGTATATGCAATGTTGATAATGAAATTAATAATTGCCAGTCAGAATAAATGAAATGTGCATGCTGGCTCTTTACACAACTATTATCTCTAGGTTATATATCATTAAGGTATGACACCTAACCTCTACAATTTATGTTTATACCTCCATTTATCATAGAAACTGGAGAATGTAAATAAGAAATGAATGAATATTATTAATCTCTTTTCCCATTGCTTTTACTGTCCAAAATCATGTGGAGAGTATTTCTTTATTTCAGTGACTGCTACTGAAGGAGGACAATCGCCTTTGTTCAAGCTTTTTCCTCTCTATTTCATTGGTTCATCCTCTTAGATTGCCCTCTGTGGCTATTCTGCTTGAAGCCTGTGAGCCAAACTGCGATCGACATGGTGTTCTTGAACAATGTCTCTTCATAAGTCTTTGCCATTGCTCCTGATTATGATACCTTCCCTATCTCCTGTCTGCTTACTTACGTCTTATTTTGCTCTCCCAAGTTACAGATCTTTCACTACATTTGTTTGGTGTCTCATTAACTATTCCTTCTGAGTTACTGTTATTTTATTTCTACACCACTTACTTAGTGCTTAGCTATGCTAATTTGTATTGTTAAAGATTGTGGTAAAACACATAGGAACATAAAATTTACCATCTTAAATGTTTTTGAGTGTAAAGTTCAGGATTGTGTTATATATTATAAAACTGAAACCCGGTACTCACTAAACAACACTCTCCATTTCCTCCTCCACCCAGTTCCTGGCAACCACTATCCTACATTCTCTCTTTATGAAGTCAACTATTCTAGATACCTCATATAAGTAGAATCATACAGTATTAATCTTCTTGTGACTGTCTTATTAAACTATTTAACTTAGGATAATGTCCTTAAAGTTTATCTATGTTGTAGTATGTGTCAGAATTTCCTTCTTTCTTTCTTTCTTTTTTTTTGAGACAAAAGTCTCATTTTGTCTCCCTTGGTAGAATGCAATGGCATCATAGCTCACATCAAGCTCAAACTCTCTTGGGCTCAAGAGATTCCCTTGCTTCCGCCTCCCAAGTAGCTGGGACTACAGGCACCTGCCACAACGCCCGACTATTTTTACAGATAGTAAAAATATCTGAGATAGCTTACTCTTGCTCAGGCTGGTCTCAAACTTGGGACCTCAGACAGACCGCTTGCCTCAGCTTCCCAGAGTGCCGGGATATAGACGTGCCACTTGCCTTGGCCTCCCAGAGTGCTAGGATTACAGGCGTGAGACACCACAGCCAGCCCAGAATTTCCTTCTTTTTAAAGCCTGAATACTATAACATTTTCTATGTACAGACCATATTTTGTTTAACTATTCATCTTTTGATGAACATTTGACTTGCTGCCACCTTTGTTGTAAATAGTGCTTCTGTGAACTTGGGTTTCTAATTTGTTTTTTTCATACCATTTTATCAGTATGACTTCCAAATGTATGTCTATTTTGTTTGAAGCTTTGGAGGGCAGACACGGTATTTTAAACCTTTTCAATCCTAAGTGTCTAGCATAAAATTGTACATTGTTGATAAACAGTGCTAATTAATTTTCTTAATGATTAGTAGAGCAGACTTACTTTCAGTTAACTTTTTTTCATTATTTTGAGTTTTGTGGGGATAATAGTTTGTCAATCATAAGTTGAAAGAAGGCATACCTAAATTTCATTCAAAAATATATTGATCTTAGAAATCTTAGATATTAAAAATTGTTCACAGATGGCTAAGGAGTTATTTTTTTACAGGCCTCAGTTAACTTTCCTGATCATTCTCAATTCAGTCACAGGAAGCAGAAATGACGATTAACAAGAGTAGTCAGGGATTTTCTGAAAGAAAGAACAGCTGTATTTTGGTTTTCTGTGTAGCATGTAAGAAAGTTTTTAAGTTTGCTACTCATAACAATGTATTTTATAGAAAAGGTTCTTTTTATTTTTGGATAAGAAATCTCTTGCTTTTTGAAATTGTTCCCATACAATTAACCATCTTTTCTAAATGTCTATGTGGCTCCTAGTGTTCTACCTTTTAGGAAACTCAGAGCAAAGACTTTTCAAAATGAATGGCTGTCTTCTGACACATATACACATACCCGTGCATTTAAATGCAAATGTGAGTATTTGTGTATGTGTGTGTCTCTATCAGAACTTAGGTATGTGTATATATAAATATACGAGGTCAGGACAGCTCTCATTTACAGCTTTATATTCTTATGTCCTCCCTTTTCTCTACTTTTATTTTCTAATGCATGTTCTCTGCTTATACTGGTTTGAAAGGATTGCATCTTTATTTGATCTTGCAAATCTTTGTTTGGCGTCAGTATTTTTTTTGATTATATTTTCTGGTTGCAGATGATTAAAATTTCAGAATTCATGGATTTTCTTTAATTTTTTTGCCCATTTGTTAATTCACTCATTTATTGTATATTTGAATATGTGCTGTATGTTAGACCCTAAATGCCATGTGCTTTGGGCCTTATTCCATTTCACTGATGCCATATGAAAGTTGTCATCCCAAAGGACAGGATGTTTCATAAAGTATGTGGTTAATACTGGATTAGCAAACACTTTAATCAGTAACTTTAGTTTCACATCTTTGATAGAAGTTACATGCAAAGAATATTAGGTCAGAAAGTGTTGTCGTGGAGCTATCAATAAAAGGAAGAAGTTGGGAAAAAGGATTGTCATGTTGCCATTTTGTGCAATGTGGGTGGTATTAAAGGCAACGACTTTTGCTTTTTACTTTTAACCATATCAATATAAATTGTCTAGAAGGCAAGGTGGGAGGTAAAACCTTGAATACTGAGTTTGTTTCTAATATGTTCTAATATGTTTCTGAGTTTGTTGTAGCACTGCACAGACAGACCACATTACAATGCCTTGACCATCAAAGGGAAAAACTAGAAATCCAGATAGATGCTTTAATCCAAATTAGCTCCTTCAAAACAGCTTAGATAGAGGGCAAACTAAACTGTCTGTCATAAGTCGACCCTTGAGATGGAATAATGGGAATTGAACCAGCAGATGTTGAACCAAATAACTTAGATGTGGTTCACTTTGCATCTGGAGCTATTTGCATACAAAGCCAAGAGGAAAGTTCAAACATTTTTCTCAAGACTTTGGCAGAGAACAACCTGGAAGACAGATGCCTTTTTGATTTCATGGTTCAGTTTTTCCATTCTCCATTCTCCTGTCCAGGAAAACCTAGGACAACGAATCGGTCATTTTATTAATATCCCATTACTCTCCTTGCTAACACTGTTTTTCCAGGAGAATCTGTATTACACATCTTTGAGAGTTCAGAACCTGAGTCCACAAATTTTTGTTTGAGGAAAAATTGTTTCAGTATTTTTCTTCACATTAATCTGTGGTTTATACATAGTAATAATAAACATTAATCAGATTCATTGGTCTGATCTATATTTGACTTTTAAACATTTGATGCTTGTCATTAATTTTAGATATTAATATAAGCATTTAAAGCTGTAATTTTCCCTCTGATTACTGCCTTTACTGTATACTGCCAATTTTGATTTTTTAATTTCAATTTTCAGATGAATTGATCCTTGAGTTATTTTAAAAGTATTTCTTAATTTCCAAGTATAGGGCTTTTCAGGATACTTTTATTGTTACAGTATCCTAATTTGATTGCTTTCTGGCCAAAGAGGGTAGTTTAATGCAAATTCTTCGTAATTGATGAGACATGCTCTGTGGCAGAGAGCTATTTGAGGAATAACCGCATTTACATTTCCTGGGCATTTGTTAAAGATGCAGATTCTCAGGCGGTGCCTGTGGCTCAAAGGAGTGGGGTGCCGGCCCCATATACCAGAGGTGGTGGGTTCAAACCCTACCCTGGCCAAAAACTGCAAAAAAACAAAACAAAAAAAAGATGCAGAGTCTACTTTAGTCTTATATTTATTAAAAATAACAACTATAGAATGTACATTTTTTAATTAATATTAAATTATGTAAATCTTGTAAATACTTTCATGGTAGTAGATTTATTATTTCTTTTCTCTTCTTTTTTTTTTCTTTTGTTTTTTTTTGGGGGGACAGAGTCTCACTATGTCACCTTCTGTAGAGTGCTGTGGCGTCACAGCTCACAGCAACCTCCAGCTCCTGGGCTTAGGCGATTCTCTTGCCTCAGCCTCATGAGTAGCTGGGACTCATGGTGCCTGCCACAACGCCTGGCTATTTTTTTTGTTGCAGTTTGGCTGGGGCCAGGTTTGAACTCTCCACCCTTGGTATATGAGACCGGTGTCCTACTCACTGAGCCATAGGCACTGCCGGATTTAGAATTTCTTGTAGGAAATTCTGTAACTCTTTACTTTCTCTTTTGAGATTATATCATGTCTAAAATATTTAGTGTATTGAACTTTTTATCAATATGTCGTGATTATTTTTTTTCTAGAATTTTTTTTGTCCTCAAACCCATTTTTTCCTGATAATCAGTATAAAAGCCTTATTTTAGTTACAACTCAACGTGTTTTTTTTTCATTCTTATGCTTTTCAACTTCTTTGTATCCTTATGATTTTTAGATATACCATTCATGAAGAACCACAGAAAGCTAGATTCTGTTAGTTTATCCAGTCTGACAATCTTTGTCTTTGAATTGGAATATTCAGTTGATTTACATTTCAAGGTAATTACTGATACACGTATATGATTCTTTTTTTCCAAGCATACTAGTTTTGTCTTTCTTTTTGCACTCTCATTTTATGTTTCTTTTTCTTTCTTACCTTTTTTTCCCTGAATAAGCTTCCTTAGATTTACCTTGTATTTTTACTTTTAAATTTTTTTATTTTTAACTTTTATGTATACATAATAGTTGCATGTATTTATGTGGTACATTTGATATTTTGATACAAGCACTCAATGTGTAATGATCAAATCAGGGTAACTGGGATATCGGTCACGTCAAGCATTTACTGCATATAATTTCTTTGCCTTATGAAATTCTGGTTGTGTACACTCTTTTAGTTATTTTCGAATATGCAGTAAATTATTCTTAACTATAGTTGTCCTATTATGCTACCAAACACTAGCTCTTATTCCGTCTAAGTAACTATATTTTTGTACTCATTAACCATCCCCTTTATTGCCTCTGTTTTCTCATTTCCTTTTGCCCGTGCTCTATTATTTAGAAAGTTATGTACTCTGCCTTTCTTCCTTGGGTTTCCTGAGAAATTTTAACGAGCATTCTTAACTTATTAAAAACCTAAAGCCAATTAGTATGTTTATCTTCCTTTTGAAAAATATGTGAACTGTGGAAATTTATTTTTTCTGTTGTTACTATGTTGCTGTGTAGTATTTTATGTGTATGTGGATTTATGTAATCTGAGTAATTTTGGATATACCTTTCATTTCACTAATTCTTTATCATTGTCTAAGCCGATATAAAATTTGTCCAAAAAGTTTATAATATCAGTTTTTTCCTTTCAACTTCTCTTTCTTCCTTTCTTTTCCTCTTTTCCTTTTTTCTCTTCTACTTTTCCTATTTCACTCTTCCTTTTCTGATTCAAGGCACTATTAGATGCAAGATGTTTTCTTTCTGGTCTTTTAGGATAGGTATATAATTTTGAGGTCACTCTTTTCTTGAGAATTTCGTCCTTTTGGTTCCCAGATTTGTGAAGGAGGACCCTTGAGTACATCCTGAAATGTTCTTTGTCTTGTGTTTCCTTGAGCCATGAACATCAACGCTGAGTTTTACAAAGTTTGGAAAATGTCTTTAAAGCTAAAATTTGCTTTTCAGTTTTTGTTAGTTTCTTTACTTAGTTTTTGCCTAAATAACTCTTATTCTTTTGACTGATCTTCCAGTTGTTTTTTTGTTTATATTTCCCTTTTTGCATTCTGTGGGTAGTTTAGCCAGGTATCTAGTCTCCTATACTTTTGGAAACAAATTGTAAGATTTTACAGAAACCTGTTTATTTATATAGTTTGCCAGTCTCACTTTAGTTAATGTCAAAGTAAAAATGGTAAAAATAAAACTATTTACATAAAATATGAATCTTGCTTGCTAGGTTCTGATATTAGCATATCTCTCCTGTTAAGACATTTGTATACTTTAATGGACCTCAGAGTATTATATCATCATTGTGCTGTGCATTTTTGGCCTAATTAAAACTGATGATTTCAAATGTAAAGTCAAAATTCTTTTTTCCTTACGTACATTTCCTTTGTAAATAATTCATGAATTTGTATCCCTGGATTATCTTTAAAAACACTTAATATCTTTATATAATTGAATATCATACTGTGTGTATATATGTATATAATTCTTGTAATTTTTGAGTGATATTTGTTTGGAAATGAAGGACATTTTTAATGGTTGTGATAGTCCTGTTTAGAGGTTAAACTTGATTTCATTTTTAATACAGTCGTTTTCCTGTTTTTATCACACACATTGTACAGTTCTGTGTAGCCTATGAGATGGTAAAGAGCTTGATTGAGAGGTAGATTGTAACTTTTTCATTATGCAGATTGCTGAGTAACTGTTAGGTACTTGAGTCTGAGTTAGTTTTTCAGGGTCTTGGGGTAAACGAAATTTCATTTTCATAAAATGACAGTGTTTTTTAAACTTTAGATGTATAGAAGTTTAATTGATGACATTTAGTTTAGAAAAACTCATTGTTTTTCCCATTGAAAATACTAATTAAGACTTTTTGGTATGGCAATAAAAAATCTGATGTAACAGAATCCATACTATAAACTTTTTTGCATTTATCTGTTGAAAATTATATGTATATTTTTAAAGGTTTATAGGTAGTTATACATAATATAGAGAAATTCAAGCTTTTTGTTTAAGATTTCTAATTTTATAGTTATGTTTTACTTACCTCCTAAGATTTATGAGAAATTAAATTTCAGAGATATACTATTCATATCAGTTTTCCTAAAAACTAATTGAAGCCATAATTCATTAAAGCCCAATAATGCACAGTGATACAGTTACTGGTTTGGTAAGTAATATAAACATTTCTGTGTAAGACCAAGTAAACTAGATGTAAATTAATAAATATTTTAGAACTGAAAAAGCCTTATTTTCAAATATGTTTTTATGAGAATGAACCACAAACTCACTTTCTCCATAGTAATTGAACATTGTAGTAATCTTTAGAAAACACTGTTATAAAGGAAATTTCTACTCATCATGGGTTCTGAGGGTAACGCCTTATTTATATTACAGATTTTTTTTCTAAAATGGGAATAATTAGTTTTTGGTATGTCAAATGCTCTTTATTTTAGCTTTGTTTTGAAGTGACATTGCCTTTTGGTTAATTTAGTTGTTTATTTTTTAGCAAAAACTGAATACAACTGTTTAATGGTTAGTAACATTACAGTATGAGTATCCAAAATTCAAAGTACTCCGAAATCTGAAACCTTTTAGTGCTGACGTGACACCGAAAGGAGATGCTCATTGGAACATTTAAATTTTGCATCTTCACATTTGGGATGCTCAACTGGTAAATATGTAGTACAAATATTCCAAAATATGAAAAAAAAATTTGTAATCTGAAATACTTTTGGCCCTAAGCATTTTGTTAAGCAATACTCAACCTGTATCAGTTTTTCTACTTCTTTTATCAGCTCCTTCCTTATTTTCACTTCCCTTAAACTAGTTCATTTATTTAAAATCTCATCTGGTCTAGTAGAGTTCTAATTTAACTGGCTTCTTTGCCTTTTGATTTATTGTATACAAGAGTAATCTTATAGAGAGTTACTAGACTACATGAAACATAGAAACGTATGGATTATAGATATACCTGAAGGAGCAGAATAGAGTCCACAGCATGGAAGCTCTAGTGGATGATGCTGTATGGTCACAAAGCCCCACTCAACAAGACAAACAGAACTCCACCATACTTATCAGTTCTCTCAATAAATCTGAATGGCTCGAATTCCTTAATGAAGAGACACAAGTTGGCTGATGAATAACAAAATACAAGCCAAGTATATGTTGACCTCAGGAAATCCATCTAACTCCCAAGGACAAATCATGACACAGGATGAAGGGTTGGAAAACAGTATTTCATGCAAATGGAAATCAAAAGAAAGTGGGAGTTACAAATTTTTATTGCAGATACAATTGACTTTAAAGCAACAAAGTAAAGAAAAAGATGGACACTATATAAGGGTCAAGGGAACAATTAAACAAGAAGACATTTCAGTCCTATATATTTAAGCATCCACCTTAAATGCTCCTAGATTTATAAAGAAAACCCTGGTTGATCTGAACAACATGATAAACAACACTGTAATAGCTGGGAACATCAACACTCCGTTGACAGAATTAGACAGATCCTCTAAACAGAAATATAACAAATGTTGGACTTAAACACAATTCTAGAACAAATAGGCTGAACAGACATATCCAGAACATTTCACCCTAATACTATTGAATACACATTTTTCTCTTCAGCTCCTGGATCATTTCTGAGATAGGCCTTTTTCCTAAATCTTTAGAGTATTTTCCTTATTTTGTTTTACAGTGTATTTTTATAGGATTATTTATTTTTCCCTGACTCCTTTTGTTCTCAATTGCCTTTCGAAGCTGGCTTTCAACCATTTCTCACAAATGGTAGTTATGTTTGCTATCTGCTACTGTTACTGAAAAGCTTTGTTTATTGGTGTTTTATGACTAGATAACAGGAAAAGAAAAACATTTTAAGATTCAAAGTGATTATGTCAAAAAGTATTAATTAGTATTAATATACATTATACAAAGACTAATAGCAAGATTGTCTTGGGCATAGAAAGAAAGTATTAAGAATAGAAGATACTCATTTAGTGAAGTTAAGGAGTCTGCAGCTGAAGAAAGAATAGCACATATAGAGGGAATAGAGAATTGAAAATAATTTCCATAGCTGGAATACAGAGAGTGCCAAAAAAAATGTATACACATTTTAAGAAAGGAAAAAACTGTATTAAAATTACAACGCTCAATATATACCAACAACAAAAGATGAATATAAGTCACATTTGAGTACTCTTTTAAATGCAGAAATCAGATGTGACTTGAGTATTATAATTTTAATACATTTTTTTCCTTTCTTAAAATGTGTATATATTGTTTTGACATTGTCTGTATAATAGAATGGAAATTGTGGCAATTTTATATCAAAAGTTCAAAGATGTAGAAGAAGAAAAAATAATTGTGTTTCATCTTGATAATATTCTCTTACTATAATAGTTTCCTATTTGATTAAATGAAGGATAGAAGAGGACTTTAAAGAGATTGTTTTGCTTCATTAGTTTTCCTTTGGCAGTAGGATGTAGTTAAGCACTTATTTGAAGACTACTGCTTTTATAGTATTTTATTCTTTTAATTGGCATTGTTAAAATCATTGTATGTTGCTAGCTGGTCATATTTTTCTTTCTCTATTTAGGCTTTTAATAACACAATAGTAACTTCTGTTGTTGATTTCAGTATATACTTTATTGAGAATGTTAATTTCTTTAAATTCTTTTTAAGGTTTCATCTCTTTTTTATAAAACTTTATTCTTTTATTGTTAGGTTCTCTACATTCTGTTTCCTTGTCTTGTTTGTTTTCATTGTTTGTTTACCTACTGGAAAACATCCCCTCCCCTCTCCACCCCAAACTTACATGATTTTAACTTGCATTTTTAGTCCTTGTGGAGCAGAGAATATGAACTTTAGATCAAACAGACATAAATTCTTATGCTGACTCGACGGTCTTCTGGCTCATAAAATCTTGGACTTTACAGTTAAAGCCAGAAACTTAGATTTTTCATTTATAAAATGGATATTACTGTGAGGATTAAATAAGTTGAAATATAAAACATTTTATATAGTGTGTGGACCATAAAATATACCTCTTCAATGATAGTTCTCTCCTCTTTCTTTATTACATTTAGCTTAACAGAAATTCGAGTTAATTGTTTTTGATCACATAGAAAAATATGTTTAAAAGAAAACTATTCATTGCCACATTTAGCACAAATTTCAGAGTTATCTGATTCTAGCCCTGCATTTGAGCTTTTTTATATTTTGCAGTGCTTTGTATGTCATATATAAACTGAAAGACATGAAATTCTGTGATATTTAGTAGAATTTTGATTGGCCCTCCACTTTGGAAAAAAGCAGTTTCATTTTAACATTCCTTTATTCCCCATAAATTTGTGCTATTTTAAAAGACTTTGCCTTTAAATTGGTTATAACATTTGCCTGGTTTCTTCATTGTATGAGTAGAATAAAGTCTTTTACATTATTCACTTTATCTCTGTGAGAGTCAGGATTTTACCCCTCTTTTGAAAATCATGTATTTATAATTAAAGTTATTTTCAGTATTTTATTTTAAAATATTAAAGTATTTCCAAGAAATGTCTAACTAAAATTTCAAGAATAGATTGATTTATGGAATACGTACTATTTGCAGCACACTAGTATTTTAATCATTTGATATTTAGAGTCTTCCAACAGTGATGATAACTTCACAAAAAGTCTTTCCGTAATATTTAACAACTAAGTGCTTTAGATAAGATTTATTTATTTTTTCTTATTTCAATGCCAATGTGATATTCTCAGGGTAAAGTTTTCTAATTTACAGGATGGCTCCATATCTTCCATTACATAATGTCTTGAATGTAGCATACCCACGATTGTTTTTGAATTAGTGAATAGATAAATAAATGAGTTCAAAAGAGAACACAAACACTTTTTTTCTTTAAGGGCCTCATCATGTTGTAATGAGTTTCAAGGAAATTCTTAAGGATCTAGTTTCCATAGACTGAAGAGCCAAAACCCACCTCAGCAGGAACTTAACATTTTGAAATGATGTGTTCAAAACATATCACTTTAGCATAAGTTGTGATATCCCTTTTGTTTAGAATTTTGGTCACTCCACTTGAATGAGAGTTAAAATAATCTTAGATTTTATAGCAAATTTGGCTAAAAGATATCATTTATTTATTTATTTATTTATTTTAAGATATCATTTATTATTTTGAAACATTTTTTCCATAGTCTTTAAATTTATTAGGCTCATTATTTTACTTCATTCATTTATTTCTGCTTTCATTTTTTAGATACCGGGAGATTTTCTTTCTGCTGTGATAATGAAGAGGCACTAGAGATTGAAAGGCCTCATTTTTTTATTTTCCTGTTCCTTTTATTTATGTTTATATTGTGTGAGATGGTTTTGACCATTCTAATAAAGGATTAGGAGATGTCTTCCTCTGCATGTCTCTGTTAGAAATGAAAACATTGCTTCTTTTGTCATTTGCATAATTCTGGAGATTGCTCAGTACAATTTATGTATACATGTTGCCCAAAGAGCCTTTAGGGACACACTATGATTCCTCAAAGAAACAAGTAGGTGTGGATGTTTAGATTTCTCACAACTCTTGAGCATGATTAAAAATAACTAAAATGGTAGAAATTCTATCAATTATGTGTCCTCCTTCTATTAAGAAAGTGACCAGTTCTCTTTCTTGTGTTCTTGTACCCTAGCCTTTTTGAAGGTATTATATATTTCTCTTTCACTTCCAGCTTTGATATCCCCAGATGTATACTGAAACCCATTAAGTTATATTTATATATACATGTTAATTTATAAAACAGAGGTCATTTCCTGAAGGGAGCCTTTCCTGAATAGAGGCAATAATTTTATGAACACTGACCTTTACCCTGTTTTCTGTCAATTAAAAAAAAATCTGTGTACTTTAAAAAGAATTTTAGTAACAGATCTTCATATTATGATATGCTATTTGGATCTTCCTAAACTCTTGCAAATACTTTGTTTTCCACAACTAACAGTGATTTCCCTACATAAGTGGTTTCAAAAATTTCAATAGGGAGTCTTGAACAGGTAAAAGTGAATTTAACAACAAAGCCCTGAAAATAAACCAGAGCATCAGAGGATTTGCATGAATTGATAGTTTTTGAAGAGGGTAGTCACCAGCCTCTTGTATACCTGAGAGATGAAAGGAAATACGGGGGATGGAGGGTCTGTATTGCATAATAGGATGTTTGAATGAAAGAGTATTCATTCAAAGAGAAGAATATTTTCTAAGTTAAAAGTTACAAAAATTATGATTATTTTATCATCATTTTTCTCTTAAATTATTTTAACATTACTAGTGATAAACAGATTTTTGGGGGGTTATAGGTAAAAGTTTGTGGGTATTTATTCTTGTTTAAACTTTATAAAAGTTATTATGTTCATATATAACAAAATAGAATTGAACATAAACAGAATTACTGGGAAAAAATTGTATATGGTATTTGGAAACTTGATACTCCTTTGCTTTGTGGTGTTTGGTATAGTGGCTTTCTTTTTTCCCTTTAAAGAGGTCTTTCAGTGAAAAATATTTCCAAGTGACACTGTTAATTACGCTTACAAAGTTAATAATAAAGAACTGCTATTCATTACATAGTTTATTAATTGGTTATCAATTGATTGGTAAAGGTGTTACTAAGCTGACTTGGTATTCTCTGTGTCTTAGAAAACTAAGGATTTCACATTTACAATGATAGAAATTGTGTCTATACCCTGATGAATAATTAAAAGCAAGCAATCAAGCAAACAAAATAACCCCACAAAACCAAATATTATAGATTTCTCTATAAACCTCTTAACAGTGTTTGGTTGTTTTTTATGGAAATTGGTGCTATTGGGTGCATCTGATCTTCCCATAATCTGTTCATCCATTTCCTTTAGAGGTTTAACATTTTATCACATTTGCTTTATCATTATTTTTTTCTCCTCCTCAGTTTTCATTTTTCTCCTTTTTTTACTTTCCTTTTCAGTGTTTATTTAGTGTTCTTTTTGTTCCTACTTTGAGGGCATATAGTCAAAATACTATGTTCCAAAGTAACTTGGGTTAGTTCTTAACCCCTCGGTCCCCTGAATGGTTCAGTGTGATGAGCTTATTCATTTGCAGTACGGTTTAGTTCCTTTGTTGCTCTTTGTATTCTATGGTAGGAGTCAATCCCCCTTCCCCTGCTTGTTGATGTTATTTTTCTTTTGTTGAATATGGGAAACATATTTTAGTAGTTCTAAAAGTCCAGAATTACACTGAAACCTGTATTCAGAAAAGAGTGATTTCCTTCCATTCTGTCCTTGTCTTTCCACTTCATTCCCATCTATCTCCCATTATAGGTCCAATTGTTTTTTTTGGCTTTATCCTTCCTATGTTTCTTTTACAGCAAATGAGTAGACTCATGTATCTTCATCTTTTCATGTGTTTAAAAGCCATTCATATATTTTCATTTTGGTTAATTGCTCACATCTTTTGTCTCTTCTCTTTTTTTTTTTCTAATTCCCTCAATATTTTTTGTACAGCTTTTAAATATTCTTTTTAGTAGGTATATTAACCCTTATCTGTGCTACATGTTACACACAGCATTTTTTTTTTTTTTAGTATGTGAGTTGGTTTTTGTATTTGTTTATGGTAATTTCTGACAGCAAAAAAGTTTTGTAAATTTCTAGTCAAATTGTTTGAAATCCAGCCACAGTTGGAAAGACCTTTCTTACACTCAATGTAAATAAGAGGAACTCACCCATGTTTTCTTCCAGAACTTAATATGATTTCATTCTTTTTTTTTTTTTTTTGAGACAGTCTCACTCTGTCACCCTAAGTAGTGTGACATGCCATCATAGCTCACAAGCAGCTTCAAACTCTTGAGCTTAAGCTATCCTCTTCCCTTGGCTTCCCAAGTAGCTGGCACCACAGGCACCCACCACAATGCCCTGCTATTTTTTCTATTTTTAGTAGAGATGGGGGGAATCTCACTCTGGTTCAGGCTGGTCTCAGGACCACCCACCTTGGCCTCCCAGAATGGTAGGATTATAGGTGGTCTCATTTTTTAATCACTGATCTTTTCAGGTGTTTATTTTTGTGTCTGGCGTGAGATATCAGTCTAATTTTATATTCTCCAAAGAACTCATCATTTCTCCTAGCACTGTTTCTTTACAAGCTCATCTGTATCTCTATAATTTGAAGTGCCACTTTTATCATATACTTGTCTCACATGTACTTGAATCTGTTTCTCAAATTTCTGCTGTGTTCTTTTGGTCTCTTAATTACTGTGCCAACTAAAACACTGTTTTATTTATAGAGGTTTTATGTCATATTTTAATTCAATTTAATGTTCAGTAGTATATTTTAGTAAGATTGTAGTTAATATAGTTTAATATGTTTTAAGATGAGGGGCTTGTATTTCCCGTAGAGCTTTCCTTTTTTTAGTGTTTTCATATTTTTGCCAGTTTACTTTTTTTTTTTTTTTTTTGAGACAGAGTCTCTCACCCTAGGTAGAGTGCCATGCGTCACACAGCTCACCATAACCTCAAATTCTTGGGCTTACGCGATGTTCTCTCGCCTCAGCCTCCCCAGTAGCTGGGACTACAGGTGCCTGCCACAACGCCCGGCTATTTTTTGTTGTTGCAGTTGTCATTGTTGTTTTAGCTGGCCTGGGCTGGATTCGAACCCGTCACCCTTGGTTGTATGTGGCTGGTGCCCTGCCCACTGAGCTATGGGAGCCGCCGTCAGTTTACTTTTTCTGTGTGATATTGATTTTTAATGTCCATTTGTCTAGTTTCATTATAACAAAGCTTCTTAGATTGTATCAAGCCAATAAATTAACAAGGGAAGACTGGCATTGTTATGATAGGTAGATGTCTTACCCAATTATAAAGGATATCTTTATCTTTGTTTACTTCTATTTTTGTGTATTTCAGGAGTATTTTAAAGATTTCTTCACATTTTTTTGCTAAATTTATTCTTCCTTGTTGAAGTGAAAAATAATATTTTCTCTGCCATTGTATGTTCTCACTGGTTATCGTTTTACAGATGATTGATATTAATTTCTCTGTGTTAAGTTTATTATATCCTGCTACTTTAGTGAATGCTTTTACTGTTTGCTTTAATTTTATTATCAATTCTCATCATAGGAATATGAAGTTGTTTTCATATTTTTACTATTTTTATCCTGTTATTTTATTTCTCTTTTTAAATTGCATTTACTCATGCCTTTAGTACAGTGTTAAATGCTATAGAGATATGGGTAGTAGCCATTCTTGTCTTATTCCTTGTTTTTGAGGAAATGCCTTTAATAATTCCCCACTTATTAAGGTGCTGGCTGTAAGATTGAGGTTGATGTGTTACGTTAAGCTAAGAAAGTGTCCACTGATTTCTGTTTTGTTTTTTTTTGAGTATTTTTAAACAAAATGGGTGTCCAGTTTTATCAAAAACAGATTTCAGAGTGTTAGGGATAAACATACCATTTTTCTTTCTTCTTTTCCTTTTTTTTGTTGAGACAGAGTCTCACTATGTCACCCTTGGTAGAGTGCTGTGGCGTCACTGCTCACAGCAGCCTCAAACTCTAGGGCTTAAGTGATTCTCTTGCCTGAGGCTCCCTAGCAGCTGGGACTACCGACTCCTGCCACAATGCCCAGCTATGTTTTTTGTTGCAATTGTTGTTTAGCAGGCCCGGGCTGGGTTCGAACCCGCCACCCTTGGTGCATGTGGCTAGCGCTGTAAACACTGTGCTACGGGCGCCGAGCCAACATACATTTTTCTCTGTATCAATAGGGAGTATTATATTAATGAATCCTGTGATAGTGAACCAGCCCACCGTATTGAAATTTATACTCCTGAAATAAATTTCTTCCATTTTTAGTGCTCTTCACATTCAATTTTAGAGTATTTGGATTATCAGATTTTTGTAGAAATTGTCTTGAAATAATCTGAGCTTAATGCTTTATTTATGGGGTAGTTTCCTGATAACATTAATTTTTTTCTCGAAGTAATAGATCTGTTTTCAAAAAATTTTTTAAAACTCTATAATCAGATCAACTTTTATAAACTATGTTTCTGTGGAGGATCATTCCTTTTTCTAAAGTTTTAGCTTTATTTACTAAGTCTGTAGAGCATGTAATTTTCTTTGCAATTTCTTTTGTTTTAATAGCTATATTTTCCATGTTAATTTTACATATTTGTATTCTTTCCCTTTTATTAACTATTATTTTGATTTTTCTTAAAAATTCAGGATTTTGATTAATTAGATTTACTCTTTGTGGCTACCTACTTCCGCGTCTGCATTATCTTTACTGTTTTTCATATACTGCTTTTTAAATATTGTTTGTTGTTTCTGTGTTAGTTGGAGCTGGTAATTCGTGGACTTTTAAAAAATTGATTGAAATGTTTAAGACTATACGCTTTTTTCTAATTACTACTTTAAATGTATCCTAAAGATTTTCATATGCAATGGTTTGGCATCATGGAAATTTTATACTATTTTAACAGATGGTAGAAAATTAGAATTATATTGTAGTTGGGTGGATGAAAAGATTTTTGGAAAATCTTTTTTTGAATGTTGCTCAATGATAACTGCAGCGATAGCTTACATTTACTGAATATTTATCATGTGTCTGTCACTGGGCTGTATGGTTTGTGTCCCTTATCTTAGTTAAACGGTATAGCATTGCTTGGTGTACATATTATTTTTCCATTTTCAGAAGGGGAAACTAGCTTAGCAGAATTTATGTAATTTGCTCAGGGCTGCATATGTGTAGGTTGTTCTTAATTGAAATTTGAATCCATGTCTATGTCTATAGCCTATGGCTTTTACTTAAGCAGTAATATTGTGAGGTCACAGAGGTATTGAGCAATATGGCATATTCAGGGAATGTTAGTAGCTCAGTGTGACTGGAGTGAAGTGAGCACGTAGTGATACCAATTCAGGCTTGGGCAAATAGTTCATTTAAGTCCTAATAACTAAAATGGAAAACATGAAGCAAAGCAGGTTTATTTAAAATGATAGGTAAGATCAGTGTACGTGTTGGACAACAAAATAGAACTGTCTGGTAGTAAGGTGAGTATGTGGATCTGGAGGCCTGCAGAGTGATTTGTTCTAGAGATGTGAATTTGGGTATCATTAGCTTACAGATTGTAATTGAAAGTGGTAACCCAGGACATTATTACAGTGAGATCAGAAGGTATAGGAAACAATGAAACTTGGATTTAGTGGAGAAAGAGCCTGAAAAGGAATCCAGGACAAAATAATCAAAATGTTTGGAAGAAATCTAGGCGATCATGATATCTCAGGTGCTAAAGAAGAAGTGTCAAGAAAAATGAAAAATCATTAGTATCATATGCTCTGAAAAAATAAATATAAGATCAGATTAGATTTTATAGTACCTGAAAGGACAAGTAGTATCTTAATAACAGGTCCAATGGAGTTGTGAGGACTGGATTGAGGAAGAAGAAAATGGAGGCAGGGATTATAAACCGTACAATAAATTTGTTTACAAAGAGTAAGGGTGAAAGGGTGGTGAGTGCTGGTAGAAGGTTCAGGGTACCTCCCTTCCCTCTCTGTGCTTTCCTCTTTTAGCTTCCTTCTTCTTTTCTTTTCTTTACTTTTTCTTCCTCTCCCACCCTTCCTGTATTCTAGCCACTTTCCCTCCTTTTTTGCCCTAATATGAGACATTTAAATATTTAATGTTACAGGATGAGAATTTACCTTGGGCAACAATGTGACATATTGTCTTAATTATACCTATTAATCTGAATGACATGAAGAGATGTTATAATATTTAGGTGTTAGATCAGAATGATACTTTTAATAGTTTCTTGAATCCAGGGTCATAGCTACATATGTACCCTTAAGTAAACATACTTATCCAATAAACTTTAATAATGGTTAAAATAATAATGAAAATAATATTAACACTGTGATAAATGCTTTCCATATTTTAGACAATTTAAACCTCATCAGCAACTCCATGCCAGTTTTATAGATGAGAAAACTGAGGCACAGGGAAGTCAAGTACCCTTGCCCACTTTTCTAACTTTGTATGACAATATGGTTGTAAAGTCTGTGCTCTTAAACACAAGATTGTATTCTTTCTTACTATACTAGTTATTGTCATACCTTTAAACATTCATGTGTAATATTTTGTGAAAAATTATTGTTCAGAATTAGAAGTTGAAATATTTTGTTTTAGAGAATTCTCCCTCAGTATATAGAATCGTGAAGTTAAAAAATTCTGAAAAGATATACTAAGTACAAACATGAATTAAAACTCCAGTTTCCTGTATTTGAGTTAAAAAAATTGAAATGCCTATGGGTGAAGTTAGACTATCTTAATTATACAGTGTGACACATAATTCTCAAAAACACAATACTACTTCATAATAAAATTATATATAAGATAATTAAATGACATCTTAGTGTACCAATTAGAAATTGGTATCTTTTTAGTTTGTTAATACCTAATGGCCTTATACATGTCTTTCTTCAGGGAAAAATGCAATTTCCATTGTGAGCTGCCTTCCAGAATTTATGGTAGAACTTCGCTGACGTTGCTACTGATGCCAATGTGGAATAAAGGTCTTTATAATTTAGAAAGTCAAAACGTATAAATGAGTTGCAGTCAAAATTGACTCAATTATTTTTAAATTTTAAAACACAGAATAGAAGTTTGTTTGAAATTTTAGGAAGAACATTTGAAAATAAAGTAATATATATGTAACCTGTTTATTTTGCCCTTATCCATATTTTTGTCTTATATCATACTTGATAATTGACTTTCCTTTCATGACCTTTGTATTAGAGACCTAACCATACTCTAATTTGTTATGAAACCAATTGTGAAAAAATCAACATTATTTTCCTATATAAACAATTTAGCAAACTTAAATTGACTTTATCATGAAAAATCTTTTCTTGTTAGAAAATGAAACCTTAATTTAGAGATGGTTGGATTAGTTGTTTCAAAGTATTTGTTCTTCCCTCTTACTTATTTTATTGTTATAAATGTTTAACCGGTTGACTTGCCTACTGGGTCATAATGGTCATTGAGTGCATGAATTCATCTGACTCGATTACTGCTGTCTCCTCAGTCCCTAAGGCTCGTACCTGATACTCGTAGGCATTCTAGTGCTTCTTTTTTTCTTTACTTTTCTTTCTTTCTTTTTTTTTTTTTTAACTGAATGACTTTGTCTAAACTAAACCAATGATTATATAATATATATGAATATTGAATATTTTCTTTGAGTTGGAAATGTACTATTACTGGTGGCATGTTAACATCTAAAAATTAATACATGATAAAACTATTTTGCTTGCCAGGGTTTTACGTGGAAATGTCATGTTAAATTTAAAAGCGCTAGTTTTAGATTTCAGGTAATAGTCTCTGAGGAATAATCATAGAATCATGATTTTCAGTCTTAACTGCTTTTATTTCCCCCTCACACTTCTCACTTTCTTTCCCCTTTATTCTTAATTCCCTTCAACCCTCAACCTGTCCTACATCTGTTTTCCTTTTATAATCCTTGTTGTTTGTTGTTGTTGTTGTTGTATTTTAGTATCTGGAGTCCATCTTTCATCAGCTTCTCCTGAGATTGTACTGGACCATGACCACTCTTCTCCTTCAGTTGGCTGCCTCTCTTCTGATGCCATCATTTCATCTCCAGAGAATATCCATACAGATAACAGCATTGTGAGTCACACTGTTTCTAAAGCACAGGTAAAATGAATCATATTTTATTTATTTGTTTATTTATTTAGACAGAGTACCACTTTGTCGCCCTTGATAGAATGCCATGGCATCATAGCTCACAGCAGCCTCAAACCCTTGGGCTCAAGTGGTACTCTTGCCTCTGTTTTTCATTTTTTAGTAGAGTTAGGGTCCTACTAATGATAAGGACCAGCTCAGGCTGGTCTCAAACTCGTGAACTCAAGCGATCCACCCACCTCGACCTCTCAGAGTGCTAGGATTACAAGTGTGAGCCATCGTGCCCAGCTGAAGCATGTTTCTTAAAGGAAGTTTTCCTATGTGAAAAATTGCCCACCGATTTACTTGATGTTTTTCTGATTTCCTTTTTAACTTGTTTTTTTAAAAGAGGTATTTCTGCGATCGATATTATAGTTTTGAAGCTAATATTTAATATCTAGAATTTAAAAAAACCCTCCTCATAATGTTTGTCTTATTGCATAATTGCAAAGTATTTAAGCAACCTCAGTGACAAAATATGATTTAAGTATCTCATTTATTAAAATTGATTTAGTTTTGCATTTCACATGCTGAACTTCAGAAAGGAAAATACTTACAAAAAAGAATAATTACATCTCTTTTCAGATGACCTTTTATATGTTTTCAGGTATTAGAGCATCTATTTTAATTTTAGAGGAAAATTCAAGAAGATAACAGTAGTCTTATAGTTTATTCATCAAAATACTTATCAAACAAGGCATTGTCCTGGGTGCTGGGGTTAGGCCCAATTTTCCAAGTGCTGGACACAGTTTTGAGTCACCTATTAAATGTATCATGATCAATAGAGGTCATTGATGATTATAAATTTTGATTAATGGTTTAAAATATAAACAAATTCCAGGCCTGTGTATAAATTTAGGAACTGGTAGCAGATGTGTCTATACTTAATCACACATTTCCATGTATAAGAAAAGGTTTTACGTAATTTAGTGCATTGCCAGCAAAATAATAAGTGACTTAGATTTTAAAGTTGAGAGGACATTTTGTTTCTTGCAGTAAAAATCAGATTGTTGTAAAAGTTTGAGGTCTTCTGTTGATTTACTTTAAGGGTGAAATAATTTTGGAACCTTTGCTACAACTTAATTTCCAAATATGGTTTCTTTGTGTGCCCTTTGGATGTTTTCATTATTGGTATAGTATAAACTTTCTTCTTTTTTGTGTGTGTGTGTGTTTTAATGTGGTTTAGATTCAGCAGTCAACACACACTCATCTGGATATCTCACTTTTTCCATTGAGTTTAACTGATGAAAAAAATAATGGAGCAATTGCCCTTGTGGATGATTCTGAGGATCTTGGAGCCAATGTATCAAACATAGAGCTTCAGCAAAAAATTTCAAGTCTAGAGATTAAGCTCAAAGTATCTGAAGAAGAAAAACAGAGAATTAAAAAGGTATGCTTACATTTGCGTAAGAAATAAATGTGTGAATTGCATATACTGGAAATTTGATATAATTTCAAACTCTGATTAAAAACTCATCAGAGGAAGGTGATACTGTTTTTGCTTGGCTGTAGTTTTAGATCAGTCATGTGAGCTTATCATTTGGAAAAGTGATAAGAAAAAATTTTATATATGTACTTGTGAAAATATGAACCTCTTTTACTAGGTTCATTTTTTCTCTTCTATTGCTTTTCTTTTTGGTTTATTTTTACTTTGAAAGCAGGTAGTATTGTGTTTCTTAAGAAGACATGAAATTATCGGATGCTGATTTTTCTCTGGGAAGTCACGCATCATGGGATATTTGATAAGTGTGTTCAGATACAGTTATTTAGTAAATTATTTATTTATACTCTCATCTTTTCTCCCCTAAAAATATCTATAAAGAGACCTTAGAAAATTAACAGTAAGTGTATATAGAGATTTATTATGTTGACTGAAATTAGTTGAGATGATCCTTTTATTAGAGTAATTTTAGTGTTATATCAATGTTTGAGAGTAGTCTAGAAATTAAAGTGAAGCATATATTTATAATATTATTAGATTTTAAATCATAATTCCTATGGGTTCTTTCCCTGACAAATATTTTCTTTGTTCATTGAAAGAACTAAGTATATTTTATGCTATTAAATATTATTATATAAAGTTTATATTTGGATTTTTCTTATAGGATGTAGAATCATTAATCGAAAAACATAGTGTCTTAGAAAAAGGCTTTCTAAAAGAAAAAGAGCAAGAGGCCATTTCTTTTCAAGATAGATACAAAGAACTTCAGGTAAGCCTGTGCATTTAAAATGTAGAATGTAGGTTATTTGATGAAGCATGAACTATAATTTCAAAAACAGTTAAATAAATACTTTATGAAAGAAGAATCAAATCATTACCTATGTAAAACATTGACTAACATAGGTTAAAATAATGAAGATTGACATTTTGAAAAGTGTGAATCTTTGTGAAGCCCAAATATTTGAGGCTATAAATTTGATAAAAAATAATCTATTTCTGATGGATAACCTTTGGAAACTAGTCATTCTAGTTTTTATTATTTATTATTATATTATTTATTATTATTTAGTATTAAAATTACATTTGAAATGTTATTTAATATATATTTATTATATGAATATGATTAAATATATATTATATAGTAATATAAATATATAGTGTAATATATTATTATCATATTAATATAATATATTATTTATTGTTGTTATTATTTTTTATTATAATTACATTAGAAATATCTTTAGAATTTTTAAACCTGAAACTGACATATTTAACCTTTTTAAATCATTTGTAGTCTATATCTCCTTTTCCTTCCTAAATTTTCTTACTTCCTTATTTGTTCTACAGTCTTCTCCATCCCAGTAAATGGCAATGCCATCTTTCTAATTGTTAGACCCCAAACCCACTCTTACTCCTTTTTAATATTTAATCCATGTCTGTTATTTTGCAAGACTTGTTGGCTCTACCCGTAGAATATGAGATTTTGACAGTTTATCATCATGAAGTCATTGCTGTCAACCTATTCTGTGCCATTATTTCTCTCTTGGAAATAAAAGCACTTTCTAACTAATATTTTTGTTTTTACCGTTATAGATTACACCCCACATTGCAGCCACTATGATCTGATACAAATTTAAGTTGATCATGTCATTCCTCTGCCATAAAACCTTCAGTGGCTTCTCATTTCATCTACTGTGAAAGCTAATTCTTTAAATTGGTTTTCAAGGCTCTACATTTTCTTATATCTGTTCTGCCTGTCTCTTCCTTACCTATTCCTTCTCAATCATTTTGCTTTCTTTCAGGGTCCATAATACTCTTCCGTCAGGGACCTGCATGATTTTTTTCTTTCTGAAACAGAGTCCTTCAGATCTCTGCTTACATATCATCTTATCAGGTAGAGCTTTTCAGGCCATGCTGACATTTTCTCCACCAAGTTTATCATATTCTGATTTACGAGCACCTTTTACATCCTACAAACTATGTAGTTACTTGTTTATTTGCCTGGGTTATTGTAATCATCTCCTAAATGGCCTTCCTACTTCTACCCTTTCTCTTCCTATTAGGTTTTAACCATTCTCTTCCTATTAGGTTTTAAATTCAGCAGGCAGACCCTAATCTCAATTCCTATTTTATTTCCAAGGTAAATTTTCTAGCTTCTCCAGTTTGCCACTAGGTATTTATTTATTTATTTATTTATACTACACTTTACAAATTTGTGGGGGAGCATTCTTTGCCTATCAGAGGTAGATGGTCCATAATTCACTCAGATTCTCTTGCCTGGAATGCTGTTTTTTTAGGTATAGTCATAACTCTGTTTTGTTGTTGTTGTTAAATACAACACTTGAAGATAAGGGAAAAGGTGGGAAGTATGTCTTTTTTTTTTTTGCAGTTTTTTGGCTGGGGCTGGGCTTGTACCCGCCACACCCGGTATTGGGGCTGGCGCCCTACTTCTTGAGCCATAGGCGCCACCTGGCAATATGTCTTTTCAGTGTCTAATGGATACATTACTTAATAGGCTTACCCCAGGGACTAGTCAGGAGAATGTATTTTTTTGACTCATTTACTATTGACTACAAGTCTTAACTATAGTGAAGTTACATGTTAATTCGTAGATTTTTTTTTCTGTTATAAATGATAACTTCAAAGAATACAGGTTATTGCCCTGTAGGACATAACAAATTTTGTTTCAAATCTAGCCCTCTTTCTTAGTTTAATATTCCATTGTTAAATTTCTTATGTAGATTTTAACTTTTCATATGCTTTTCAAACTGGTCGTAATATCTGATTCATTTAGTCTTAACATAAATAATTCGTATATTAATAAGGTGGCAGAATAAATCTTTGATATATATTCAGTTTATATTAATGTGAGTCATATATTTACTTTTAAAAAATTTTTACTTTGAAAAACTCTCACTGAACCCTAGTTTCCTGCTGATAGCTGCTCAAATGTTATCTTCTTGTGAAGGCTTTCCTTGACCATGCTATATAAAATAGTGAGATCCTGTGTACTTGCTCAGCATTCCCTAGCCCTTTTGCTTTTTTTATTTTTCTTTCCCATTCGCTTATCCTCACCTGTCTTTTCATTTTGATTTGCTTTTTTCTGTTTTCTCCCTCCTAAAGTGTAGTTCCTGGCATATAGTGTGTGCTCAATTAATACTGTTGAATGAATGGATGACTAAGGGAATAAATGAACTAATCTCATGCACCCTGCTTCCCAAGGGCTAATTATATTTTATATAGCCACACTTGGGATTATGGTGCTTATTAAAAGCTATTGTACTGAATACCAAGAGACCTTTGTGTTTTCTTCTGTTTCCATTGAGTGACTTATCCTGGGCACTTTAATGAAACATGTATCTTTGTAAATTAAATTTTCTGTCTATAAATGGGAACAGTAACATACCTGAGAAACTAACCTGATGTAACAGTGCTTTCAGTTTTTCACAGTAAAGATCAATATAAATACCTGCTGGCATGATCATTGTTGTTTTATTGCTTTACTATTACTAGTGAAAATCTAAGAGTGATGACTTCAGTCTTCAAGACTAATACTCAATTCAAAAAGATCTTCATTTTATAGGAAGTATTAGTTCCAAAGAAAATATTTTTTCAGATGTCTTTGCTTTAGTAACAATAGGCCTCTCTCTTTTTTATGGCATTGGATAAAAGAGTAAATCACTTTACAGAGTATTTTATCACCTTGGTAAAATAAATTGTAGAAAAATTTACTAGGAAGTCTTATAGCTAAATTTTACTTGAAGCAATCATACTCTGTCAGCTTATGTTACTTCACCATCTCTGAGGACAGAAAGATTCTGGAAGGTACAGAGAAGGCAGACAAACTGGGGACCTGGAACCCAAAAAGTGACACAGTACTGAGTTCTGTGAGTTTTCTTTTTAGTCTCATAGATCCCAAACAGGGTAATGAAATCACCAGCAACCAGGAAATACTAACAGGCACAAAAAAAAGCCCCAAGAAAAGCCATTCCTCTCTAGCCAAAGGACTATGAAAAGGACAACCAAGCAAGACAAAAAACTTTTAGACTTTAGTTATTTCTGTTAATTTTTTCTTTTAGGGAAATGGGGAGTGATTGTAAATAGAGGAAGGGTAAATATTATGGACAACTCCAAATGGGCGATAATATGTAAATCTCTTATTTGTTTTATGCTTACCAACTCTGTGTATACATATGTGTATGTATTAGATATTCTGGAAATGTAGTTCCAACAAAAATATTTAAGTTATTTTGTAAAAACATGATTTAGCAAGAATTTAGAAATTTTTTGCTGTTTGACCTCCTTCCCGTAACCCAGATTCCTGTCAGTGATATGGCCTTTTTTCTAATTGGCCCGAAGTTGGTTCTACCTAGTAATTTCTTAGGAGTAGGAAATATGGTTCAATTTGTGAGTGGCAAAGTAGATTACTCTATGCTAAATACATTTATGATGAAATATTAGCAAAGTGATATTTTAAATAGTGAATATGATTAAATTTCTTCTTTGACTTTTTGATTTGCCAGTCATCTTTCATGTAATTGTAAGTCAATATATTTATCATACATTTTCTGGAGGATATGGTAGGTTTTTTTTTTTTTTGTCTGGGGCCGAGTTTGAACCCACTACCTCCAGTATATGGGGCCAGTGCCCCACTCTTTAAGCCACAGGTGCCACCCAGGCAGGTTTTTTTTTTTTTTTTTTTTTTTATTAAAGTATCTAACATATAGGTCTTCTAAATACTTGTGGAGTTTAATGAAATAGAAATTTTTTTTTTGTATTTTATAATGATATGGATAACATCTCTCTGGTATCCTAAATAGAAGAAAATATTTCAGAAGACTAAATTAGCTGAGAAACCCTTCTCCTTAAGAAATATTAGTATGCATATATATTTATAAAATTAAATTAATATTTTTTATGGACAATGTGAACAATTTAGAAAAAGGAAAACAAAATTTATAACTATTTCTCACTGTCAAGATTCCAAGTATTTTCACCTGATATCAGAATTGTGGGCTTTGAATTTTCCATTTTGAAAAGAAATCTACTTAGGCCCCTCTGCTTAGGTCAGAGTTGGATGTGCCTTTGTCAAGAAAAATTAATAAATAGAATGTTTGTAAAACCTTTAAACAGACTTTTTAAAAACATCATTATCTATTACAGGGAATTCTAACAGTGTTATTTTATGTGATATGGTCTAATTACCAGGATAGGTGGAGAGGCATAAATGTGCTGTAACAAGGAAATAACAAATACTGTGAACTTTACAGTACAATGGGGGTGTGTGCTATGTCCCCTTTTCCTGTTCTGTCCAGGGTGTGTAGTCTAACCAGAGGAAGAAAAGTGACTCATGCTGTATTTGTTAGAAATAGCTGTTCAAAGTACTTTAGTGAAACTTGCATAGAGAACTACTCATCTTAGTACAGCTTAGATTTCAATCCTTTTTGTCTTTTTCCTGTAACTCCCAGGGCAAGTGGGTCAGCACCTGTGACAGGAAATAATGCAACTTGGCAGTTTATCAGATAGCACATGTCATAATGCCACAGTTTAAAAAATTTAATTAACTGACACAGCTGGTTATAAAATTATCATCTTTGCTAGTTGTCAGTATTGGTAGCTATGATTAGTTAGCTTTGGGAATTTTTTACATAAGCTTTTTAAATACTGGGCCTATTCTTTCAAATTCTATTTTCTATTGAAATGCCTATGGGTTAGAATAGCTGGATTATTCTGCCTTGAGAATTTAATTAAAGAAAAAACCCGTATCATTTTGTGAAAAGAAAGTATTTCAGAGGAACTTAAGTATACCTCATCAATGGATTTATATAGCTTCAGACTACTACTAAGTTTTATTGTTGATTTCACAGATTATATTACTTAAGTTTTAATAGGTACTGTTTTTGTTTTTTTCTTGACCTCTTCATTATAAAAAGAGTACTAGTCAATTTAGCCAGAGGCTGCTGTGGTAATTGCGCCTTATGGCATTTGGTTAAGTAGGTAGATGAGAGCAGTGGCTTGATAACTCAGGATATTTAACTTGATGACTTGGTATGTGGGGAATTAACTAGTTCCACATAGGTAACTGAAATATAATTTGCAGTCTTATGTAGGAGTGGAGTTGTTTAGCTGGCCTGGGCCGGGTTCGAACCCACAACCCTTGGTGTATGTGGCTGGTGCCTTAACCACTGTGCTACGGGCGCCAAGCCATTATGTAGGAGTGGAGAATGATGAAGGAAATACAATTAAGCATAGCTTGAAGATATTTTGTTTATTCACATATTTTTTATTTAGCATGACTAACAATGCTCTGAAGAGGAGCAACAAATAAAAAGGAGAATAAAGATTTTATGTTTTGGTTTTCTTATATGTCTTACCTTTTATCACTGTTTCAGATTGAATTATTGGCGAATGAATAAATTTCACTGACTGGGAAACCTGTCCTCTTCATTGGCTTTATAAAGGTCATGAGAGGAGAGTCACTGAGAGATACATCAAGTATTTTCTTGCTTATTCCAAAGCTAATTGAATGATTGAATTATCAGATCCACAGATTAAATACTAAGATTTGGAGGACTTCTTTGTCAAAGTGTATTAGACCAATAAGCATTTACACAGATTGATTTAAAACATCATGTCTATGTAGTTTAGAAAAGTTTATTTAAAACAAACTGGTAGGCTCGGCACCTGTGGCTCAACGGGCTAAGGCACCAGCCACGTACACCTGAGCTGACAGGTTCGAATCCGGCCCAGGCCCGCCAAACAACAATGACGGCTGAAACCAAAAAAAAAAAAAAAAAAAAAAAAAATGGCCAGGCGTTGTGGGCGTCTGTAGTCCCAGCTACTTGGGAGGCAGAAGCAGGAGACTCGCTTGAGCCCAGGAATTGGAGGTTGCTGTGAGCTATGATGCCATATCACTCTATCCAGGGCAATAGCTTGAGGCTCTGTCTCAAAAAATAAAAAAAAAAAAATAACACAAACTGGTAAATTATTTATATAAAAAGAGAGGCATTTTGAGGGGATTTTACTTAATATGTCAGTTGTAATTCTTAAAAAGAAAACTTTCAGTTCAAAGTACTCAGTTTTAAAATACTTTTTAGAGTATTCCACTAATTTCATTTCATCTATTTTGGTTAATTGATTAGACTTCCTTTAAATTTTAAAACGATAGTCTTCAATCTTGGGCTCACATTAGAATTCCAGGAAAGTTTCAAAAAATATTCAACCACTGCCTCGTATCAGTTTAATAATGCATTCAGTGATTCAAATATCAAAAAGTGCACATAGTAAATAAAAGTTTATAGTGAAAGGTCTACTATTCATCCTCCTAGTTCCTGTTCCTCTCAAAAGGTAATCACTGTTTTGGTTTTAAAAAATTCCTTCCAAAATCTTTTATAATGCCCACAAAGCTAACTGCAGGGAATTACTTGTAATACTTTAAATCATCTCTAGGTTCCTTATAGTACCTAATACGATCTAAGGATGTACATAGTTTATATGCAAATACTATGCCATTTTATATATCACTGTTTTCTTTCCTTGTATAGATGGAAGTGCATCTATATAGGAAAGTAACTTACTTAATTACATAAGAATGGTGCATAAAGAGATTTCTTATTGTTTTTTCCTTCCACGAGTATCTGAAATATGTCACTCGTTTTCCTCTATCACGAGGCATTGCTGTCACAATCTAATATCAGTCTCTTCAGTGTTTTGTTATGTCTTAGTTTTGATCATTCTAAGCTGATAACTATAGGTTCACAATGTATACTTTACAGTAGGACCTTTGTTAACCAAAGAACTGTAACAAACTGGTGAAAGTGGTCAACATAAGGAACTAGGCCTTAGTACATGTGGTTCATGTCTGGTCTATGAAAATTAGGTCAACTTAAGGAGGTAGTCCATGGGGAGGTGGTCAACTAAGGAGGTTCTACTATATATAGTTTTAACTTTTTTCTTTAAAATTTTAAGTTGTTTGTATTAAATTCTATACCTAATATTTGTTTTATTCTCTTATCACGTTTTGTCCTTATGGTAACTCTTATTACTTATATGTTGGATAGTCTTTGTCTTCTGCATTGATCTTTACTCTTGAATTCTTTTCATGTTTTTCTTCATTTCTTTTTGATAGAAAATGTATTTTCACTTGTATTTTATCTCTCTACAATTTATTTTATTGGGTTTTATCTACCTTTTTAGTTTAATCATCACTTCTGAAGTGTTATACACTGTTATAATTTTTTTCTAAAATTTCTCACATCATGAGAGTTGAGTTTTTCTAATTCTAATTTTGTTTTGGTATAGAGTCTTACTTTGTCACCCTTGGTAGTGAGCTGTGGCGTCATAGCTCACAGCAACCTCAAACTCTTGGGTTTAAGCGATTCTGTTGCCTCAGCTTCCCAAGTTCCTGGGACTAAGGCACCTGCCATAATGCCTGGCTATTTTTGGAGACCGGGCCTCACTCTTGCTCAGGCTGGTCTCGAATGTTTGAGCTCAGACAATCCACCTGCCTCGGCCTTCCTAGTGCTGGGATTATGGGCTTGAACCACTGTTGGCTTTAGTCTTATTACTTATGTAGTATCTTTTAGCTCACTTTGAAATATGTGGTGAGTTTTTCTTTGTTTTGATATATATATTTCTGCACGTGCTTTTCATTTTCAGTATGACTGTCATTCTGTTCCTTTTTATCCATATGGTAGCATTATGTGTGAACTTTTTTCTTTTGTTGCTTTTAAAAAAAATTTCAGATTAATGTGAGGTTCATTATAACCTATAAATGATTAGGTTATAATGTTTGCATTTGTTAGCTAAGGTCCCTGTTGTAGTTGTGTCCTGAACTCAGGAGGTCATTTTGTTTGATTTGAGTAATACCTTTTGGTTATTTGTTTTTACATGAAATTAGTTCTGTTAAACTTTTTTTTGTTTGTTTTTTGAGACAGAGCCTCAAGCTGTTACCCTGGGTAGAGTGCTATGGCATCACAGCTCACAGCAACCTCCAACTCCGGGGCTCAAGCAATTCTCCCGCCTCCACCTCTCAAGTAGCTGGGACTATAGGCGCCTGGCACAATGCCCGGCTGTGTTTTGGTTTCAGCCATTATTGTTGTTTGGCAGGCCTGGATTTGAACTCTCCAGCTCAGGTGTATGTTGCTGGCGCCTTAGCTGCTTCAGCCACAGATGCTGAGTCCCTGTTAAACTTTTTAATGGAGGAGTGTTTGAAGATAGATTTTTTTTCCTCATGAATTTAAGCTCCTCTCTGTTTTTGGCAGATTAAACAATATGGTGGCTACATTTTAGAATTTTCTAACTCACTTTCCCTCTTTCATCTTTGTCTTACTCCTCTTTCTTCTTTCTTTTATTCTCTTAAGATTGGTCAGTTTGGATTCTATTCCCAGAAATTTGTTCTCAGTGTAGGGGTTTCGTCTTGAAAGTATCCAGAGTTTATTGAGCTCAGTGTATTCAGGGCCATTGACATCTTATGAGGGCCACTTATATTTATTCCAAATTGTAACATGCAGGCCTCTCTCATTTCCAGCTGCTGTCCTCAGTATCTGATAGCAATTTGGAGTTTTCCTGTTTCTCTTATGTCCCATTGCTTTTATCTTATTATCTGCAGATTCTGATGCCTGCTGCACAGGTCTTAAGACTGTTGGTGGTTTGTCTTCACACACTCGTGTTTAGCAATCACAAGAGATACTGTGATACCTGTTTTTGTGATAGATATTGAATATGAGTTTTTGGTTCTACTTGTTTTTTTTTTTTTTTTGAGGTCTTCTATATGTTTTGTGAGGGGATTTTGAGAAATCTAAAAGCTGTCATGTTGCTGCCATCATGTTTTTATTATCCTTTCACAGTTAATTAATTGCTATCAAAGGGAATTATTTGTGAAGGTAAGTTTAAACGTGCTTTCCCTCAGGATACTTTATGGGCTAGTAGCATATTGCTGGGGCATGGAAGTCTCTATATTATCCTACTGAATTTTGAGGGAAAAGACTATGTTTTATTCGTTTCCTATTGTTTAGCACTTAACATATCTGTGAGAATTGTTGAAGAAGGAAGTATTTGTAGAAACTACTTGGAAAAACTTTGTTTCCTAAGAATAAAGTTTTGTAGAAAGTCAATTACATTACATTTATCTGAGAATTACTAAATTTAATTTATCCATTTTATTATAGAAGATGATAAATTGGCTTTTTGTAGGGGGGAGGGCGGTATTTATAAGCATAGCTATAAGATTCCTACTTATTTGATTTATATAGGCTGAAACATGTAACTTGTACATTTTTATTTGCAGATACCAGTTAACACCATAATTGATATTCCTAATAAGGACATTAGATTATTCCCTTTCCCTCCAAGATATTAATTTTTAAACATTTCAGTTTTGTACTATTTTTCTCATTCATCATTTTTATTACCTAATTAGCAATTAGTAGCTTTTTAAAAAATGAGGACCATTTTCAGAAAATAAAAATTTGTCTTTTTCAACAAAAATAGCTTTAACTTAAATTTTATTTATAAGAAAAGAACTAGCTTATTGATTCAAATAATAAAAATTATAAAAATCATTAACTTTATCATCAAAATAGGCAATTTTTAAAAGAAATGAAAGTAATTTCTTTAATACTTTTTAAACCATGGGGTAAAAAAAAGATACACCTTAAAATTTTGTTTATTTACTCCTGAGTGACAGTAGTAATAAGAAAATTAATTGTTCGAATTAATTAACCCTTCTCAAAAAATGTGAAGAATTTGGGACATTTTGGGGAACTAACAATATAAGTACTGGTTTTTGAAATTTTCTACTGGCTCTTACTTTGATGGAATTATGCCATTTTCTTATTCCTCTTATAATAATTCAGAAAATCAGTTTGTCATTTTATTTCTTCAAATTATTTGGGAGTGTTTTGAAGTCCTTTGGAGACTATTGTTTTCAGTTTTTCTTCCATCTTACTACATTAGTCACCATCTACAACAGTAGAAATTTAAAGAACATTGTAGTATTTTCTCAAATCTAAGAGGTCATAGATTTATAAGGAATAATGTCAATTTAATAACAGGTTTTAAGGGCACAGAAAAGGCAGCATTACATTTATATTTCAAGATATAATAACTTCAGAAATTTTAAAAGTGTGATGAAATATGCATTTTAGACATGATTCGGTAAGTAAAATGAGTTTTTCTTTTTCAAATATTTTTTGACATATTTAGAATTTGTAAATATTAAAAATTTAAAATGTTTAAGGAGAAAAATCCAATCCACTAAACTGTTTTAGTTAGTTTAAACAAAGAAACTTCAAATATTTTAGTAAATAGAAGTTTTCTTTTTTACTTTTAAATTTAAAAATAGTTGTGCTGTTTAAATGAATCACCCTCAGTAATGAGATTTCCTGCAGAAAAAGGTATTGATGCCAAAAAATGGATTCATAGCCCACCTTAAACTTATGCCTAACCTCTCATAATATGATTCTGCATAAAATCTTTCCAGCAACCTTCTATTAGTGTAAACGCTTGTCCCTCAGTATCTGTTGGGAGTGGTTCCAGGACCTTCCTTGGATACCAAAATCTGAAGGTACTTAAGTTCCTTATATAAAATGGCATAGTATTTGCATATAACCTATGTACATCCTTAGATTGTATTAGGTATTATAAGGAACCTAGAGATGATTTAAAGTATTACAAGTAATCATCTATAGATTATTTATAATACCAAATACAATGTAAATGCTACATAAATTGTTTTTTACTGTATTGTTCAGGGAATAATGACAAGAAAAAGTCTGTGCATAGTAAGTACAGATCCAATTTTCTTTTTAAATACTTTTCAATCTGTGATTGGTTGAACCCACAGATACAGAAGGCTGATTGTATTAAGTTGTTTTTACAGTTTTTCCTCATTTTTAATTGTGAACGATACCAGGCTTCATGCATTATTTACTTGAAAAATTAGACAGTACTTGACCTCTTGTTATCTATGCTAAACAGAGGTTTAGAAGTGTACATTTCAGAGGTGCTACAGATTTATAATTGTGATAATTACTATTTCATTGTTTGATCTGTTATTCATCTTATAAACTTAAATAACTTAAAGATTTTTCAGGAAATGCAGTTTGGTAAAATAATTTTTTATTTATAGTCATTCCATATGCTGTTCAGTTTTATGTTTATCAGTTTAAGAGGGATGTGTTTTATCTTTACTAGATTGTAAATCACCCAAGGAGCACTTTCAGAGTGCACAGATTTTTTTCTAGTCAGTAAATGCCAGGCAATTAAGATACAAACATGAAAATTCATTTGGTGAGTGAATGAATGAATGTAAACATTTGGCGTACATAGTCTGATGAAGTTTCCATACAAGGTATGGAAAAGAGAGTAGTCATTAGAATTTAGGTACAAAACATCATCAGGTCTTTCCCAAATAGTTAGATGGGGAAGGGGTGCTTCTTGTAGAGAGATTGGCATTTGCAAAGTCCTGCAGTTATGAAACAGCATGACCTGTGTGAGAAACTCTAGTACTAGAGATCCAGAGTGCCGTTAGTTGATGGTATCTGGTCTAATATGTTAGCATAGGACGTGGGGGGGAAATAGAAGGCAATTTTGTAGTTGAAAAGATTGCTAGAGGCTGTGAAAATCTCTTTAGCAGTTGAGTAACACTGAACATACTTACTTTTTGGAAAGATAGTTCTTGGATTTGATAAGGATGAGCGGGAGGGGGGAAAAATGGAGTTAAAGAGATCTCTTTAAAGCCCGATGAATTAGTCCAGCAGAAAAATGATGGAGATCTTAATGAAGTGGGGAAGTACAAATAAAGACAGGGAAGAGCGAGAGATTTCAAGGAAATTTAGGCAAAAAATTTAGAGAATTCATTAACTGCTGGAAGTGAGAAAGAACAAGGAATTTAGAATGGCTTTGCTTTCAGATTTGTGAAACTTTTCTGGCCCTACTTTGTAAACTTACCTTGTGAAAATTCTTTTACAAGTATGGTTCGTAAAAATAAAGATTATTTTCTTAAGACCAAATTAATGATAGCAAAGAGATATGAAATTGGAATTGGGGTAAAGGATTATCAGAGGCAGACACACAACCTCTACCTGCATTTAATAATTAAATCTTCTTGCTTATCTTCCTCATTCTCCAGGCTTTAGCATTCTTTTCTTCATCTTCCTGAGCAATCACCTTTCTCTCAAATTCTTTTAATTTTCTTTTAATGGGGTCAAGTATCCATGCTGAAGCCAGAATAATTCTTCAGATCTGATCATTTCATCCTCTGGCTTAAAACTTTAGTGGCTCGCTCTCTTTCTTTCTTTCTTTTCTTTCTTTTTTTTTTTTTTTAGGGGAAATGCCTTACAATGTCTGATTTTCAAATGCCTTATAAGCTTTTCAAAATGCCTTACAAGGCGTTTTCCTTACTTATAAAATAATATTACTTCCTCCTTGGGTTATTGTGTAAATTAAGTTAGTTTGTTTTCTGAAGCGTTTGAGAATAAAGCCTGTCACACAGCACTGTATAAATTATTTGCTCATGTTATTTTTATTACTTGTTTAGCATCTTACTTCGCATGTAGACTATAAGAATCATGAAGTTTGAATTGATATTTTTCCTTTGATATTACATTCTCGGCATTTAGCATTTAGCATTAGTGTTAAATGCATAATGCATAGTCACTTTATGAATGAATGATGAATGCTACATGAAGGCATGATAACGAAGCATTCAAAAACTCTAAAGCAGAGGCAGAATTATACTATTTGTTATAATGTACTAGGAGAATGAATGTTCATAGTATCCTATGTTGCTAAAGACCAATATCATTCAGTTGCTTCTTTTGTAATATAGTAGCACTGAAATGTTTTGAATGTTTGAAGAAAGGTATTGGATAAATAGTAACATAAAAGTAATTGAATATGTGCAAATAGAGACGGAGAACAATGGAAACATTGGGTTAGCTAAAATTAATAGATATTTTAACACGCTTTAAAAAAAATTCATCTGTTAAGGGATTTGATGTACTCTTTTGAAATGGTTGAGGAACAAGTTTATGCATGTATTTGTTCATCCAACAAGTATTTAATATGTGCCTTCTATGTTCTAGCTCCTATTTTAGAGGCTTGGGACATATAAGAGGAAAAACAACCAAAATCACTGCTTATGGAGCTTATGTTTTAATGGGTGAGAGACAGACAATAGTTAATAAACATAAAAAGAAATTAATTATAAAGTAGAAAGTGAATAAGTAATGAAAATATTAGAGCAAGGTATAGAGGAGGAATGGCTTACAATTTTAAATGAAGTTATTATGGTTTCACTTAAAAGATGACTTTTGAGCAAACAGTTGAAGATGACAAGAGGAGATTTTAGGCATAGGAAGAACCAGTGAAAATGCTATTAAGGGGAAGCATCTTTTAACAAAAAAGTAGAATAAATGAGAGGGATACATAGTAGGAAATGAGGTAGGGCAGAGAATGGGGAGACCTAATAACTTCGACTTTTATTTAGGGAATAGTGTTTTATTTTAATTGTGTTTAATTTTACATTTTGAAAAATATGTGGATCTAATCGGATTGTGTTTAAAGAGTATGCCACAGTAAGAAGTACCATAGCAAATAGTAGACATTACATTCTGCAAGACAGGATATCTGTTATAGTCATTAGTCAATATATATATTTTACTTTGCAAGTGAAACCTGGTCAGTAGAAAAAATACTCTTTATTCTGCATGAGCCTACTCTTTGTTTCCAAAAGCTTTTTTTGTTGAAAATATAATATGAGGCTTAGACATGTTACTGTCTACCTTACATCATTATTAGAGAAAGGTATTTGGATTACATTTCAGTTTAGATTTTCACTTGTGCTATTTGTACCTTTGGTGATTGTTTTCTGGGAGCAAAACATGTTTACTACATTTTTTGCATTTATTTATTTATTTATTTTTTGAGACAGAGCCTCAAGCTATCGCCCTGGGTAGAGTGCTGGGGCATCACAGCTCACAGCAACCTCCAACTCCTGGACTTAAGCGATTCTCTTACCTCAGCCTCCCAAGTAGCTGGGACTACAGGCACCCGCCACAATGCTCGGGTATTTTTTGGTTGTAGTTGTCATTGTTGTTTGGCAGGCCTGGGCTGGATTGGAACCTGCCAGCTCTGGTGTATGTGGCTGGCGCCTTAGCCACTTGAGCTACAGGCACCCAGCCATTTATTTATTTATAATTCATTTCTTTCCACAAAAGTTTTGGATGTGTTTTGCGATTATAAACATCAGAGTAGAAAATTATAAATTTCTTTTTAGAAAAATCAGAATTTGTGAATATACATGTAGAATGGAATATGAAGGCCAAGAGAAAAAGAAGTACATATGTAGTTATTTTTAAAATTTATTAAAATTGAGCTGTAGGTTTTATTCTCAGATTGCTGATTTTTTTTTTTTTTTTTTTTTTTACAGAAAGGGCAATATAATAATTTGTAGAGAAACACCAGACACTTCCTTAGTGGAGGTTGAGCAGACATTTATAGAATTCGCAGTAATGGGGACTTTAGAATTTGGGTGAAGTGCTTGTGCTGAAAAGCAACATAGTTGTTAAGATGTAGTGAGAAAACAAAACCTTTTCCTCTACTCATAATGATGTTCTGTTGTGTTTTCCATATGCCAGTGACTGACAAGAATTATTTTTTAATAAAGACATTTGATCGGATATAAACAATTATTTTTTTCTTTTTAGCTCCTTTTTTTGTTTATAAACAAAGAATAAATTTGTAATGTTTTTTTTCTTCTTCCCACTCAGCTACAGCATATTTTATTATCAATCAATGCTTAAAATAGGAACAAATATTTTCATTTGGTGGTTTGAAGGTAGGTAGAAAATGATAAACTTCAGACAATGGAAAAGAATTGAGAAACGATCATGTTTGGGAAAAAATTGTAATCTATTTATCTTCCACTAACCTCATAAAATTTGTCTTTTGAAAAATAGAAACTCATTTTTCATACCTGGACTCTATGTACGGTTTTTGAGTGGAAAATAAAGAAGTCTTCCTGAAATAATACTGAAGAAAGCAAGTTAAAATGTGAATCAGTTGCCTGTTATGCAAATAATGATTCAGTTCAATGTTGGACTTCAAGGGCCAATAATTTTTATGAAAGTATTATCAAAACAAGGAGTTTGGGTTGGATTTTAAAGTCTTTGTCCCTTGGTTGACTTTCTTTCATTTTATTCATTTTAGAGAACTTGTTTATAGTATTATAGCATGTATTTCATTCCCACCACATTCTTCCTTTTGCATCCCTGGCAAAAGGTTTTAGATCCTGTGGACATACTGGATCTAAAATCTAAAGATATATTCTACAAACTATTTTTCCATATGCCATAAACCCTCTTGCATACACCTAAACATATTATATTTAATTTTATATCATTAAGTCCACATATACTTGGCATATTTTTTATTTTAATAGGAGCTGAATGAGTGACCAGTTGCACCAATAGTCAGAGTTTATTAAGGACATTATTAAGGATGTTAAGAAACACTGAGATGGTTGCTAAAAACATTTCAGTGGAGTGCTTGATGGGCATACTGTTAGATGTAGAGCTAGACTGATGAGTGAGATTCTCAGGGTTTTTGCTCTTGTAGAGCTTTTACAACTGAATAGATTATAGGTATTTAACTATTTACATTATAACTTGTTATAATTCAAAGTTTTGTTCCTGAAAACACAAAGAAAAATGCTCTGTCATTGGAAGAAAGCCTTTTAAGAAGAGACTGATAACAAATGAGGATAATAAAGTTGAGTTTTTCTGTTTTTTTAAATTTTATTTCAGGAAAAAGTTTGTGCTTCCAGATTAGAACTTATTTTTGTTTTCAATTTGATAGCAAAATCAAAGGCATCAGTCAAAGCTGATCTAAATTTATTAAAAAGATCAGGAAATATTTTGAGGCAAAGATAATCAGTCATAGATTTCCTTTTACATTTGTTTCACCTTGGTCATATAAAAAATGATGAACTACAGGCTAAAAACTACTTTCTAACCCTAAGGCATGTTTAAATACTATCTTAACTCCATGCTTGTGGTTTTGAGTTGTCAGTAATCTTCAGGATGAATATTGTGGACTGATTATTTACAGCCAGCATAGCTGTCTTTCTGACAGAGGTTCATGTGAGGAAAAAAAGTCAGACTAGGCTAAAATTACAGGACAAAAGAGAAGCAAAAGTATTGTATTCTATGAAAATGGTGATGATGTTGTAGTTTTGCCATAAGCACTTTGGAAAGTCATTTTTAAAACATTGTGGAAATGCCACAGATCTTGAAATAAATTTTTTTCTCTTGTTTTGAAACCTAGGATATTATGGGGATAATAGTCATAACAAATTAGTTGGTTTTGAAAGATTGCTTTGTATGCTGCAGTTCTTCACCCAGAAGGAGACAGTTCACTGTTTTTGTGTAATTATAGTCCTGATAGACTTGTTTAGTAAGCATAAGATGAGAGGTAAAGTTATAACCAAATATTTATTGTATTAAATCAGTTGTTCATGTTTTCACTATTATATCTTTTAAATCATTATTACAGACTCTGCCCTTTTGATGTGTGACATTTTGGGAATAGATTTTCTAGGACTTGAACATAAATGGAGTCTTACCAACTGAGCTCCTATTTTGTTCTAGGAATGGGTGAAGAATGTAAAAATATATAAGGAATGGTCCATAATTTTTAAAAGCTGACCTTGGAGATATGATCATATGTTATAAGACAAACCACTATGTGATACAGTTTGTAAGGGTCAAGTTTAGCAGTTTATACATGGGGGCTGCAATCCCCAATTCTTCCTTAAAAAATTATTTCTTTCATAATTGGAGAAGATTTAATGTAATGAAATGTTTTATTGGGGTTTTAATAAACAAATTAATATACAAATTTATTTTTCTTTTTCATTGAGAATGTATTCAATGTGGCTAATTATTCTTACTTGGAGATTACACATATATATTGTATGATTAAACTGTGTGAGTATTGTAAATAAAACAGTGTCAGAGGTATACTACAGCCAGATGAACTGTATGAGTATTGTAAGTTAAGCAGTGTCAGAGGAATATTGGAACCAGATTTGGGATTTATTGTTTCAGTAATGACAAAAAAATATGAGTAGCTAAAAGTTCCAAATAGTAACATGATGATACATTAGCTTGAGTTAAGATATATTTGACATCTTTAAGCATTTAAGAATGATTTTCTTGCCTAGTTTTTACAGATTACATTTTAAGACAGATATTGAAAAATATGAGGTAGGGATTTCAGAAAAGAGCTTCTTAAATAGTCAAAGAGAAAATATCACCTGATAGTGTGGCAAACTTATCTTTAATATTTTGAGTATTTTGAAAAATGATGATTGAAAAATATTGCCTTTGTATACCTGTATATTATTTTTTATAGGAATATAGTAACAAATGAGAAAAAAAATCCTTGTTTGGACTGTTTGTCTTAATTTTTAATTTGGAAATGTGCTTTAACTCTGTGAAAGTTAAAGATTGAGAGTATTAATTGTTTAAAAATATACCAGTTTGGTTTGATGTCCTATTCCCTTGAGGATGTAGCTCCTCTACTCATTTCTCTCAAGTGATATATAACCTTCTTTTATATGTATTTCTGTGGAAATTACCTTATTTAATATATATATATTTTTATTTATTAACATTGATGTCATGGCCAATGGCACTATCACCTATAACTCATGCCTAAACAAGGTGTTTTTCTTGCAAGGCACATTATCGCGTCCTTTGCACTTTAAAATGTTAGTCTAACACTTTAGAACTCTGCTAGGGAATCATTTTAAACAGTGAAATCAAACAATAAATACAAAAGTATAAAAATTATGGTGCTAAAAAGACTGGGAAAATGATACTTATTTACAGGATGAAGCTGAAGCCAGAAGGCAGAGCACCTTGTTTTACCTGAGCTGGGAATGTGTCTTATTAGGTAACTCAAATTTTTCACCACTTTGCACATGTCTGTGAATGACCCCAAAAACACCTGGAGTGATTTTTGCAGTTAAGAATTTTTGTAAGTAAATGTATTTGCAAATATGGAATCTGCAAATTACATAGGATCAATTTTTGTTGGGAACAGATGGCTCTATTCGTGTCTCATTTTTTGCTTTTCGCATTAGTCTTTATCTTTTCATTTTTTTGGAGACATTCTTCAGGGAAACTCATCTTTCAATATTTTATTTTCTATACTTAAAAACTACTCTTTTTTTCTTTTTGAGATATGATGTTGCCCTATTGCTCAGGGTAGAGTACAGTGGCATGCTTATAGCTAATTGCAACCTCTACCTCCTCTTCCAGCTTCAGCTCTACAAGTGCATGTCACCACACGTGGCTAATTTTTTTTTAATTTTCTTGTTCAGATGGGATCGCACTCTTTTGCCCAGGGTGGTCTCGAACTCCTAGACTAAAGTGAACCTCCTGCCTTAGCCTGCCAAACTATTGTGGTTATAGATGTGAGCCACTGTACCTGGCCTAAAATTTGTTGTTGATTACCTTTATTGCAGCTTTACATTTAAAAATAATGAGGATTATTTTTGAGCAGCCTTTTCTTACCTCAGTCTATATATAGGCTTTCTTATTGTCTAGTTTTACATGTATATTTGTCCTTTTAAGTTCTAATGAAGGTGTGAATTACAAGTAATCTAAAATGTTTTATTTTTTCACATTTACATTTCTGTTAAAGACCTCTTCTATAATCAGTCAGTTACTATCATTTAAAATATATGCCTAATGATTTATTTTGATTTGTTTCTATACTTTTACGACAGACTTCTGTGCTTATCCTTTATTTGAAGTTGAAGTGACTTCTGGTAGAATGTGTGTGTGTGTGTGTATCTTTTAGTCTTAACTTCTCTAGTAGGGGAATGGGTTTATGAGTTTATTATCAAAATCTAATAGCCTGTGGAATGTGAGGTACTGAGAGGTAGCAGGAAAGTTTTCTTGTTTGGAAGATTTGCTTTTCCGTATTTAGTGTAGGAGTCAGGAGTTTGTTGGCCTAATTTTATTGTTGGTTTTTTTTTTTTTTTCCAGTTTTGGCCGGGGCTGAGTTTGAACCTACCACCTCTGGCATATGGGGCTGGCGCCCCATTCCTTTGAGCCACAGGTGCCACCCTTTTATTGTTTTTTTAATCTAGTTTGTTGTCTGTAATCACTTTAAATGGTTTTTAAAGAGGAAAACAGGTTTTATTTAAAGGAAATTTAAAAAAACAAATATGAGTATGTTGCAGGAAGATGAGGCACAACGGGGTGCTAGAGCATTCAAACACCATGTTTATAAGAGGAAGGGCTTTATTTACTGGCCTGGAGTTTACGGCATAGGAAAATTCCAAAGGGCTTCGCACCTTGACTGGCTTGGTCTTTCCCTTTTTATCAACAGTCAAAAAGTTCCAACCCACAGGTTCCCTTCTCATTGGCCAGTTTGAATCAAGCGGGAGATGGTATTCCAGGCCCCACAGGATTGCAGGATTTCACAGAAGTGGAAATTTCCAAGTTCTAGGAAGTTAGGTTTACAAATTCCCAAGAGCTGAGTCACCATGGAGAGGACCCTACAGGTGTATCCTTGTGATCTCCTTGAGAAGACTTGTTCTCCTAGACCTCACCCTTCTCTCTTAAGCTCATCATTTTCTTGGCATTGTAGTTCCTTTTCTCTGAAGAGTTCAGTTGGTTTAATATCTATTTTTATTTCTTTCCTATCCCAGCCTAAGTATTCTCTTTTCCTTGCCTCTTTTAGTTTGAACAAGGCTTAGAAAGAAGATAACTAGCCTTGTTGGAGTAAATCAAAGACTTCTGTAGTAGGATTTGGGGACTTTCTCCTTGTACATAAATTCTGAAGCAAGTATTTTTTTACACTTGTATCTACTCCGTAGGATCCATTTCTTTTTTATACTTAGAAAATAGTTTTCTGACCTTCTAGTTTGCATAATAAAGTAAGGAAATCTAGCAGAGTGATATGATATAAATTTCGCGTCTAGGAAATTTAACCAAATGTACTAGTAAAAGCAAAAACATTTGGGTATCAAAGCAAGTGAACAATAACAACCCTCCTCCCCAAATGGACAAAATTAACATAGTCTGAAAGAACAGGTATAGCTGTGCAGTTGTATCAGATTTTCCAAATTATTGTTAATGTTTCACTCTATGTGGAGGTGAGAGTTTACTCAAATTCAAGAGTAAATAACAAACATTAGTTAATGTTTTGTTCAGAGTTTAAAAATATTTTATTTAAATTATTTAGCCATTTTGAGTAGAACTCTGATATAAGGCAGATATCCTTTTTTGGTGGAGGGACAGGAGCACTAGCTCTTACACTGAGCATTGCCATTGTGGCCCTAGAGAGGATTTATAACTATTTCTTCCTGCAGTGGAACCAGGAGTAAAAGAAAGACATGTGTTTTTTTTTTTTTTTTTATCTTACACAGTATATGGCAGAAATATTTGCCATAGATTATATTTCCTCAGAAGTGATTATTGATTTATTATCAAAAGAGTAAATTTGAGATATGTTGAGGGGTAAATTAAAAAACAAAAAATAGCTCCTTTTGCTTTTTTCTTACTCTTAATCTTCCCAAAGAAACACAAGTAGATCATTTTATCTAATTTCTTAGTAATAAATGGAAAAATTAAACAGGCAACTCCAAGTCACTGAGGCTCTAACTCAAAAGAAGAGGATACTCCCACAGTGGAATTGGTTGGAATATTTTATGCTCATCTTAGCCTGGTTAGCTGTGAGCAGAAAATAATTAGTAATTGATGGCACAGCAGGAAGAGAATCTGATTCATAGGTACACTAATCAGAAAAATAATTATTGGAAAATTGGGACATATCCAATTTATTTTGTTAACTGTGATGTTATGAAGTATTCCTTCAGTTTATTAGAACAAATAAGATTTATACTGTATATTATTATATATATTGGAAATTTTAGCAGTGTTTAAAATATGATTTTTATAGTTGTGGTTATATTATTTCTTAAAGAAAATTTGTATAGGCTTAATAATTTAACCTCAAAATTTTGTTTTAGGCTAACATTTGACAGGATTTGGCTTGATGTATTATTGACTATTTCATTTTCAAAAGCTTGGAAAGTGTTTTTCAAGTTGTACAAATTGTTATTTCTAGGATGTATGGCATTTTTATTATTTGAAATAAAGAAACCTTTTTTGAGTGATTATAAACATGAAAGTAGACAGGAGACTAGGAAGGTCTCTTACTGCTCGTGCTTTTGCAGCCACATGGTGTTCATTGTTGCATCACCTAACTGATCCTGTCATATTCTAACCTCTGAAAGTAGAGACAAAAAAAGTAGGTTTTGCCCAGTGGGAGAATCTTTCTAAACCAAAATTTGATAACTATGCTAACTCTGTCTTTTTATGGATCATTATATGTAATTTTCACTTTTTAAAATAGAGTTCCTGCTAACTGAAAATAGTATTTTTCATTTTCCAGTATATTTAGTCAAATTAATTCCTTCTATAAGAAAATCTTTGTTTTAATAGGACTGTTTTATCTGGATGATAGTGCGTAATACTTTTCCAATGTCAGTGTTGTTTATTAAAGCCTCATTTATCTAGTAGCTTTTCCAGCTAGGCCAATTGTCTTGAATTTGAAATAGTTAATTTTTCTAGATTTATTTCAATTTTTAGCTTAATTGTAAGGGTAATCACTATTTCTTGGAGATAAGTACTTTTTATGCCAAAAATTGGTTTTAATATTATCTATAATACTTCCATCATATAAGAGCATTCATTTGGTATGTATTTTTTCACAGTGAATAATTTGAATGTGATCAAATTCATACTATTTGTATACCATTACCATCTAACATAATAAATAGTCCCAATTTTCATATAAATTCTTTACAAAAAAACTCCATAGTATTCCATGATAGGAATAAACTTTTTAAAATCATCTCTTGATGTATTTATAGATTATTTTTAATTTTCTTCACTTTTAAAATTATGTTGTCTCTGAATATCTTTATATAGAAATGTCTTTCTTGATTTATGATTTTTTTAGTTTAAATTATTAGGAGAGGAATTAGCAGATCAAAAGGTAGAAATGTATACATAAAACTAAATTGGTTTCGTGAAAGATTAGGCTAAGTTAGATCATGAGTGTTCATTTCATATTCATCTCTTAGCCCACTTAAATTACATATAAAAATTTTATTTAAAATTCAGAAAATAGTATTAGTATTAACTAAACAATTAATTAAACAGTTTTATTATTTAAAATTCAGAAAATAGTATTAAATTTGAACTTTTAAAAATTATACATTGTCGGCTCGGCGCCTATGGATCAACGGGCTAAGACGCCAGCCACATACACCTGAGCTGGCGGGTTCGAATCCAGCCCAGGCCCGCCAAACAATGACAGCTGCAGCCAAAAAAAAAAAAAAAATGCTGGGCGTTGTGGCAGTCACCTGTAGTCCCAGCGACTTGGGAGGCAGAAGCAAGAGCCTGGCTTGAGCCCAGGAATTAGAGGTTGCTGTGAGCTGTAATGTCACAGCACTCTATCCAGGGTGACAGACAACTTGAGGCTCTGTCTAAAAAAAAAAAAAAAAAAAAAAGAATTATACATTGTCTTGAACTTAAAAAATATTTTCATCAGGTATTCTTTTTTTATTTTTGCTTTTATTAGTTATCTATTTCCATCTTTCAAACATTTTTCTTTTGGTATTACTATATTTCTTATAAACTTCTATAGATACTTTTTAATGCCATGAGTATTAATTTAAATTGCCATGACTGTTATTTAAACTGTATTATTTATATTGTGAGTATGTTTCCTAGGTTTCCTAGGTTAATCATATAATGCATGCATGATTAATAAATACCAAATATCAACTCACCAGATGTGGTCAGGAGAGAAAGTTCTGAACCCAAGAGATAAAATCCTCAAGTAGAGCCTACATTTTGGTGGTTTGTGTGTGTGTAGACATAGAACAAATAGATAAATTTGTAGTTTATCAGGTGGTGACAGTGCTATGAAGGAAAATAAGAATTAAGTGAGCTGGAAAACAAAGGGATGTGATATTTTATATAAGGTGATAATGGAAAGTCCCCCTGGCAAGGTTATAGTTGGGTAGAGGCCATTAGGAAATAAAGGTACTGGCCTTATAGATTTTGGGTATGGCAGGCCTGGGAAGCATTAAGTTAAAGGTCCTGAGGTAAGGTTGTATTTGATGCATTTTCAGAAAGAGCAAACACTTTTGGGTGCTGGAAGGGATAATCAGAGCAAGTAATAGGTACCTGGAGTTTTATTATATAAGGCCTTGTAGGTCAAAGTGAAGATTTTGGATGTTACTCTGATTGATGCAGAAACTTATTTTAAGCAAAAGAGTGCTATGTTTCACCCTAATTAACAAACAAATAGACAAATAATCCCTTGACTGCTGTGGGGGAAGTTATACCCTATACGTGGGGAAAGAGTAGTAGGAGGCTATTGCTGTGTTCAGGAAAAGAAGACAGGGATGGAGGTGGTGAGAAGTGGTTCGATTCTGGTGTATTTCAAAGGTAGAGCTGTCAGGGTTTTTTGTCGCATTAGTAAAGCATGTAGGAAGGACAGTAGTGATTCAAGTCATTGGTCTGAAGAGCTTGAAAACTTTCCCATTTATTGATAGAAGCAATCAGAGGGAAGAAAATGGGGAGGTGAGGGAATCAGTTCAGTTTGAGAGAGGTTAAATTTGACATGACTTTTCGTCCTCCAGTTGGACAGTTGAATAGGCAGTTGATACGTGAGTCTGGAGTTGGGAATTTGGGGCTACAGTCCTTAAACATGTGGCTAGATGATATTACCCTTCATGTAAAGGCAAATATGGTCTCCCTTTGTATCTGCAGGTTTTGCATCTGCAGATTAAACCAATCATGAACAGAAAATCATTTGGGAAAAAATATAAATAAAAAACAATACAGTGTAACTATTTACATAGTATGTCATTTGTACTAGGTATGATAAATAAACTTTAGGTATAGTAAGTATAATAAAGTACTTACAATAAATCTTATAGGTATAATAAATAATCTAGAGATGATTTAAAGTATCCACGAAGATGTACATAGGTTATATGCAAATGTTATATCATTTTATATAAGGGAATCAGCATCTTTGGATTTTAGTATTTGCTTGAGGTTTTAGAATCAATCCCCTGTGGATACTGAGGAAGCGCGGTAGAGAAGTTTGAGCCCTAAGAGCTGCCAAAATTTGAATCTTAACTCAGCCAAACTTAGGCATATTTTTATATCTATGAAAAAGGATAAACACAGTTCTTATGTATATAAGAATAAATTTTGTGTTGTGAGGATCAAATCACTGTGTTAATATATATACCAGTTTGAGCTATGTTCTGTATGTAGTAAGCTCTGTATCAGTAGTTCTTAAATATTTTGGTATTAGGGCCCCTTTTATGCACTTACTAGTTATCTTGAATCTCAAAGAGCCTTGGTTGATGTGGCTTTTATTTATTGATATTTACCATATTTGAGTATAAAACTGAGAAATTAAAAAACATGTAACTTATTTAAGAAACATTTTGTATTAAATAACATTTTTAGTTATATTTTCTAAAATAAAAACAAACTTAGAAGAATGACATAATTTTATAATTTTGCAAACATCTTTACTTTATGGAGGACAGTTGGATCATCATATCTCTTTGATGGTGAGTCTTTGGTGTTATCAGAGGTCTTGCAACCTCTGGAGAATTCCACTGTTTATTCATGAGAGAATGAGAGTGAAAGACAGATAACATTTTAGGGGTTTTATGAAACTAGTTTGTGAACTTGTAAGGGTTGCCAGAATGCTCAGTGAATTAGGTATCTTTTGATTTTACATTAGCCCTTATTCCTTGGCTCATAGTCCCGTTCCATCTTTAAAGCTAGAAATGGCTGTTGGAATCTTTCTCATATCTCATCACTCTGACACTGACTCTTCTGCTTTTATCTTCCACTTTCAGGGGTTTTTGTGATGACATTAGACTCACCAGAACAATCTAGGGTAATCTTCCTATTTTAAAGTCATATGATTAGAAACATTAATTTCATCCACTACCTTAATTTCCCTTTGTGATGAAATCTGATATATTCATAGGTCCATGAATTAGGATGGGCATATTAGGTGGTCATTAGTTTGCCTATTAGGAAGCCATTTCTTTTCCTGTTTCACTAGGGTTCTATGACCTCACAACATTTTATATAGATATTTGTTACTATTATTTCATCATCCTAATCATTTCTAGCATTTGAGGCCTTCTCACATTTGAGAAGATGAGGACTAATCTGTAATGGGGAGCTGATAATGATTGGCTAATGGGGTAGGAGAACTGAAAGTTTGCTATCCATGCAAGAAAAGACTATTACAAGGAAAGAATGGTCAACTGTGTCAGATATTCCTTCAGATTATCTAAAATCAGGACTGAGAGATGACTGTTGCATAGGTGTAGTAGGCAAAATAATGGACTGTTAAGATGTCCACATGCTAATCCTTAGAACCTGTGACTCTGTTACATTGCAAAAGATTCTTTACATGTATAATTAAGGTTCTAGACTTTGATGTGGAGTGATTTTCCTGGGTTCTAATGATGAACCCAGACTATTCATATAAATTGTTAAAAATGTAAAACCTTTCTTTTATTTGGTGAGAAAGAAAAAGACAGAAGTATCAGAAGAATTTGATCCCCTGTTTTTGGTTCTGAGATGCAGGAGCTGTGTGTAAGGAATTAAATTTTGTCAAAATTTTGGATGAAGAAAAGAAAAAAAACCTTCCTTAGAGCCTCCAGACAGGAATGCACCTTTGCCAGCATCTTGATTTTAACCCAATGAGACATGTTGACTTTTGACTTATAGAATTGTAGCATCATAAATTTGTTTTGTTTTAAGCCACTAAGTTAATAGAAATTTGTTATGGGAGCAATAGAAAACTAATATAGTATGCTATGTGCTACAATCAATCAGCAGTTTTGGCATAGGGATGGGGATGAATGTCTGTTGGGAGTGGATTTGAGAGAATGGGAGGAAAGAAAGTAGAAGCACAATGAGTAGAGACAGTTCTTCAGTGCATCTGGGACAAGAGAGACTTTTTTCTTGGCTGGAAAATATTATAATTAGTTTATATCATTCTGGGATTGATTCAGTTGAATGGGAAAGTTGATGATCAAGTGAGGGAGGCAGGGGAGGAAAGTCTGAATAGATGAGGGAATGCAGAATTGAGTAGCCAAGTAAGGGGTGTTATCTTTAGATGGAACACTTCAACAGTTCATTTCTCATAACAGTGGCGAAAACGACATGTGTGGGTGCAGATACAGATGACTAGTAGATGTGATAGGCACATGTGGAAAGTCTTTTCTGTTAGCCCCCATTATATGAGAATAGAGTAAAGAGGGTGGAGGAACTACTGGAGGTTTGAGAGTAAAGCACATGTAAAATAATAGCCTCAGTTTCGTAGACAGACAGGGTCACTAATACTGCATACCTGAATTTGACACACTTGTTTACCTTTTTATAGCTGGATAACATTAGATATTCCTCTTCGGAGCCTGGTCTAGCAAACTTAAAGCATTAAAGGAGTAGAAAATGCATTTTGTGCATTGAGAGAGAAAGAATAAGACTGAAAGAGACTGAGAGGGAAATTGGGCAACAGTGAGTGAGGGAAAGAGAGATTGTAAGAAGGGAAGACATGACTTACCTGTTTATATATAGGGTGTTCATGAAGTTCATGTGCGATTTAAAATAGTTGATTATTGGGACACCCTGTAGATACATACACACACACACATATATACTCAAATGCATATATATTCACCTCTCAGTATGCATATTAATTTCTCATATTCAATGCATAACATAACACATATCCACATACGTTGTATGTGCATATACACAAATATGCATATCTATACATATTTACACTCAGATCTAAATGTGGAGGTGGAAATAGAAGAAAGGGAAAGGAAGAGACTGACAGAGTTTGAGAGACTGCTGAGCCATGCATTTTCAGCTTTTCCTTATGAATTCAAGGATTATACAAATCACCTCATCTGCTGGGTGTAGTAAAGGGGAAAGAAAGGGAAAAGTGGGAGGGTGAAGTAAGAAACGAATACACATACTGAGTTTTCTATCACATAAAAAAATGAAGTAAGGGAAAAGATTTCCCCAATAGTTCAATTTTTATACCTGTAGTTTCATCATTTGTAGAATATGGTGCAGAAAAGAATATGCCTTCTTCATCTTTATAGTCTTTTCTAGTTCTATAATTATGTAACTAAATTTATATAACTGATTTGATAGCCAATTTTATAATTTAGTAAAATGTTTGGAGTATTTGCTTCTCCTTTTATAAAAAAAAACTTATCTAGAAATATGTGTTTTCTGACCTTTTAATGCATTGAAGATTTTATAGTCCTATTTAGGCTGATGCCTCTGTTTTTCAAAAGACAGTGTGTATTTTTTCTAATATTAATTTTAGAAAAATTGACATGAGTTTTCTAAGAATGAGGTAATGTTTTTGTTGGCTTGCCGGCTACTTTTGCCAGAATAAAAGAGAGAGAGTAGTAGTTCAGCATCTGAAAGATGTGATTCGTATTTTACGTTATAATTTTTTCTGCTATTTTAATTTTCTATGTAAAATTACTATTTTTATACTTTGTTACCAATAGGTATTTTATCAAAAGGGAAAAGAGTGCAATGTGAAATTAGGTGCATACTTATAGTCAGAAGTCAAAATTATACTAACAAGGTAACATATCAGAATTAAGTTTAATAAGTCGTAAATCTTAAATAATATGTTTAATTTGGAGTTAGTACAACCACATACTAATCATTACTTGACTTTTTGATAAGGAAATAGTGAATTTTGATGAATTTTGTGTTAGTAGCTATATTTCCTGTTTTTATTTCCTTTTCAGCATTATTAAACTCCAATGAATATGTAGTAAAAGCAATACCATCTTTGTGGTCACATATAGAGAATATTTATCGACTAGTTACTATGTGCAACTATGGGGTGGGTAACATGTGGGGCCTTCTGGGATCCTTAAGTGCAGCTCTAAATTTTACAGAACAAATCCTTTTATAAAATGGGGTTCAGCAGAGAAAGATGAAACTTTTCTGACCTCCTTTTGTGCTTAAAAAGAACAATTTTGAAATCAGAAGGCTGTAAGTTCCCCACCTTTCAAGGCATTATTTATTGAATTTTTACAATAACCCTGTAGGATTATTATCTTCTTCTTATAGATAATGAAATTCAAGCTTGGCATTTGAAGCAGATCTTTCTTTTAGGTTCATGAGCTTTCTTCCTCAATGAATACTTACTAAACATAAAAATTGATGGTTAGATGCCAGTAGACAGAGAAGGCATCTGCCTACACTGAGTTGAGGGAAGCTAGAATTATTTTTTCATCTTTCCAAATGTCAATCTTATCCCTAAGCGTTGGTATCAGAAATATTATCCTTAAAAATTTATTTCATTGAGTTAGGTTTCTAAGGTGGAAATATTGTGGTTTATTATTTTAAAAGTTAATTATTTTTGAAATGGCAATATATTCACATAGGTCAAAATTTTTTAAAAGTATGAAAGGTTATATGGTGTAAAGTCTCCATCCTATAACATATACTGCCCACTTTTCCTGCTTTGTTAAGCAGCTTCTTATAAATCCTTCCAAAGATAGCTTAGATATACTCATACAAATACACTATATATACTTGGCTGGTCTGACAGTTAAGTTTGGGAACTTGCCACCATGCGCTTATAATGACAGCAGTGTGCACGCAACTCAGTAAGGTCTCGTAATCTTGGCATATCAGTGTTTCACAGCTGTGTTTTTGTTAATGTGTGGTGATGTCTTACTGAGTGGTGTTCATTATTGTCATTGCATGTTTTTGTGTGTTGTTGTAAGAATGTCGGATCTTGAATTAGAGTAACAAACAACATTAAATTTCCTGATAAAGATGGCAAGAGTAGATGTGAAGTCAAGGACATGCTAGTCCATGTTTATGGGGATAATGTCAGGAAGAAAACAGCAGTGTACAAACGGATTAGACGTTTTTCTATGGGGAGAGAAAACGTCACTGATGAAATCAGGGTGGCCAGTAATGAGCAGACTGATGAAAACATCACAAAAATTTATTGAGTTTTGTGTCAAAATCATTGGCTGTCTGTGAAAAGTGTAGCAGACCATGTAATCTTCCACTAATAGAGAAACAGGAAAATCTCAACTGAAAATCTAGCATGAGAAAGGTGTATATAAAAATGGTCCCCATGGAACTCATTAAAGTGAACTCACTAAAGCCAAAGTTTGCAGAGACCTTTTGAGGAGGCAAGGTGATATTTTGGGCCATATTCACTAGTCATAAAACATGAATGTACCAGTATGATCCTGAAACAAAGCATCAAAGTACACAATGGAAGTCAGTCAATTCTCCATCACCAAAAAAGTTTTATCAGTCCAAATCAAGAGTGAAAACAATGTTGCTAACCTTTTTTGATATCAGAGGGATTATTCATTTTGAATTTGTTGTAATTGGACAAACTGCTAACAACATTTGCTAATTGGAAGTGCTGTTAAAAGACTGAGTGAAAAGTTAAGTGAAAACAACCAGAACTTTTCTTTTTTTTTTTGTTTTTGTTTTTTTGAGACAGAGCCTCAAGCTGTCACCCTGGATGGAGTGCTGTGGCATCACAGCTCATAGCAACCTCCTATTCCTGGGCTCAAGTGAGTCTCTTGCCTCTGCCTCCCAAGTAGCTGGGACTACAGGCACCCGCCACAACGCCCGGGTATTTTTTTTTTTTTTTTTTTTTTTGGTTGCAGCCATCATTGTTGTTTTGGTGGGCCTGGGCTGGATTCGAACCCACCAGCTCAGGTATACGTGGCTGGCGCCTTAGCCTGTTGAGCCACAGGTGCCGAACCAACAACCGGAACTTTTCAACCAACAACTCATGGCTCTTGCATTACAACAGTGCACCAGCTCACATGGCAGTGTTTGTGAGGGAGTTTGGAGTCTGTAAAAAAAATAACTGAATTGGAATACCCTCCCTATTCACTTAATCTGGTCCCCATTGACTTTTGGAAGGAAGTCATGGGCGGCGCCCATGGCTCAGTCAGTAAGGCGCTGGCCCCATATACCGAGGGTGGCGGGTTCAAACCTAAGCCCCGGCCGAACTGCAACAAAAAAATAGCTGGGCGTTGTGGCAGGCACCTGTGGTCCCAGCTACTTGGGAGGCTGAGGCAAGAGAATCGCCTAAGCCCAGGAGTTGGAGGTTGCTGTGAGCTGTGCGATGCCATGGCACTTTACCGAGGGCAAGTGAGACTCTGTCTCTACAAAAAAAAAAAAAAAAAAAAAAAAAATGAAAGGAAGTCATTTTGAGGACATTCAGGACATTAAGAATAATACGATAATAACTCTGATGGCATTCCAGAAAAAGAGTTCCAGAATTGCTTTGATGGGTGGTCTAGACACTAAGGTCAGTGTCTAGCTTCCCAATGGGAGTACTTTGAAGGGAAACATAATGATATTCAGCAATGAGGGGTATGTACTTTTTTTAGGATGAGTTTACGAACTCATCAGACTTCACATGTATGTGTGTGTATATGTGTGTATTCACATACATACATATATACATATATGCTGACTTCTGCCCTTTTTCTTTAATACAAAAGGTATTATATGATTTTTCATTTAAGAAGATTACTTAGATTATTCTGTATCCATTTAGTAAGATCTGCTTCTTCATAACCTGTTAAATGGGTATACTATCATTTAGTTAGCAAATTCCGTTTAGTGAACATTTGTGTGGTTTCTGACCTTTTACCAGTTATTTTACATATAGACTTCTCTTCTCTAGCTAGGAGGTCCTACATGGTATCTTCCTCCAAAAGAAGGCTGTTCTGTCTACATTGAAAATCTGTTGTTTAATATAGCCACCTTCATCCTTTATCTTAGCAGTATCCTCTGGATAAGTCACCATTTCTGCATCAGAGCTTGATGCTTTAACTGACACTTTAATCTTACAGAAATGACTTTTTTCTATTCACTTCGTGAATCAATCTCTGCTGACTTCCATCTTTTCTTCTGTAGCTTCCTCATGTCTCTCAGCCTTAAAAGAATTAGGGACTTGTTCTGAATTGAGCTTTGCCTTCAGGGAATGGGTGTGTTTGATTCAGTATTCTATCTAGACCATTAAAACTTTATCTGTATGAGCAATAAGGCTGTTCAACTTTCTTATCTAGTACTTTTGATTACCTTCAGAAACTTTTCCTTTGCATTCACAACTCAGCTATTTGGCACAAGAGGCCTAGATTTTGGCCTGTCTTGACTTGCACCCTGCCTTCCTTACTAAACGTAATCATTTTTAGTTTTTTATTTAAAGTGAGAGCTATGTGATTGTTACTTAAACACTTAGAGGGTTTTATAGGGTTATAACTTGGCTTAATATCAATATTGTTGTGTCTTAAGGAATAGGAAGGCTTTTATTGAGTTTGCCATCTTACATTGGTGTGGTTCATGGTACCCTAAATCATTAGTCACAGCAAAGATTACTGATCATAGATCACCATAACAGATATATTAATAATGAAAAAATTAGAAATATTGGGAGAATTACCTAAATGTGACACAGAGACACAGCTGGATTAAAATAGATGCAGACAGACCAACTTGACACAGGAGTGCCACAAATCTTCAATGTGTAAAAATTCAATAGCTGTGAAACACAATAAAGTAAAGCACAATAAAATGAGTTATGCTTATATTAGTTTCTAGGGCTTCTATAGTAAATCACACACACTCAGTGGCTTAAAACAACAGAAATTTGTGTTATGGCACTCTGAGTTCTAAAATGAACAATATGGCAAGGATGCACTCTAAGGGTTCTAGGAGAGACTATATCTTTTTCTCTTCCAGTTTTTGCTGGCACCTGATCTTGTGCCAGGGTTTGTGGCAGTGTAACTGCAACCTCTACCTCTGTTTTCACATGCCTTTCTAACCTTGTATCTTTGTGTCTCAAGTTTTTTCTATTCTTTTTCTCGTAAAGATAGTAGTAATGTACTTTGGGCCCATCCTAAATCCAGGATGACCTCGTCTTATGATTCTTAATGCACTGTGTTTACAGACATCCTATTTCTAAATAATGTTACATTCACAGCTACTAGGGCTTGGGATTTGGATATATCTTTTGGGAGTGTCAAAGTACAACCCACTACAAAGCACTAAAGATGAATTTTAGTGTATTTACGAGAAGGCAAATAATAATGATAGCGTGAGAGAAACCTTCTGTATGTAGGCAAATGACTACAACATTAAAAAGTAATTTTTATTAAGCCATTTTTCTTTACTTGATCAAAGTAAAATATTTTGAGAAGCTATGTTATTAGAAATTTCCTTTCTGGTATTGAGCTTAAAACATACTCAACCTTTGAGGAGAGCAGGCCTAAAATGGGAAAAGTTGTAAAATATTATAAGAAATGTAGAGTGATTTAGATTCTTATTTATTGAGGTAATGTTTGTAGATTTATTGCCTAAATAAGATACAGGCCCTTTCTTTAACATTGGGTTCTTGAAATTGTTCTTTGCTACTCTGATGCTAGCACCTAGAACCATATAATTAGGGAGAATTTATTATAATTGTTCAGATACAGACATATCTGTTCTCAGGATTTCAAACTTTGTTCTTCCTTCCTTCCTTCTTTCTCTCCTTTCTTTTTTCTTCCCTCCCCCTTCTCTCTTTCTCTTTATTTACTTTTTTCATTCTTTATTTCCTTCCTCCTTTTCTCCCTCCCATTTCTTTTTTTTTTTTTTTTTCCTCACTTGGTTTGAGTTACTCAAAGCACTTTGAATTTGATGATCTTAAAAAACTAAAGACAAGTAATAATCTTTTGAATCTGGCACAGAGCAGAATTTCTTTATTTCCAATTGGAGAAATTAATAAGGTGACATTGAAGTAAAGTAGGGATGGAGCTAATACAATACAGAATTAGCTAAGATCTTAGCCAAGGTGTAGCAAAAGGCTACATTTCTTGGACAGTGCAGAGTTTGGTCTTCATTCTTTAACGGAGTGTGGTTGGTTGATAGATGAGGTGTTGTACTAATGGAGAAATGACAATGCCAACAATCAAGGCTCTGTTGTAAACATGTCATCTTCTCAGATGAATTTCACTTGAGTAGTTGTTTTTATCTTCAGAGAGATAGATTAAATGTGACCTGTTTATTCATTCTTCGTTTACTATTAATTCTTTTCCTTAAAGTTTTAGGTTAGACATGGATATGAGATTGTCATGTCTGGGTTTTGTAAGTTAACGTAAAGAAAAATTAATTCTGTGCTGGTAGGAACAAATTGTAGGGTTCTCTGCATACCTTCATCAGTGTATGTTAGGAAAATTTCAGGAGCAGTTTGTTTCTTTATCCTTTGACTAAAAGAATTCAGCAGAGCTGTTGGTTTTGGATTCTGCGTGCTGATGAAAATCATACAGTGTGTTAAGGCAGCCATTAATGGGATTAGGACCAAAGATTAAAATTCATTTTTTGAGATTTTGAATATCATAAGCAGAAGGGACAGTCTTTTTAAGGGCATCTATTTCACTACATAGAACAGATAACTATGGCATAAATTCTTTATTTCCATTTGTATTATTACTTTATACCTTTAGAGTGATTCTCAGATGCTTGTGTTATTATTTTCTTCCATTTTGTATTTAACTAAAATAATGGAATTAGTCTGTGAGACTGGCTGGGTAAGATTTTAATGTGTTCTGTCATGTGTTGCTATGTTCTTACTTCATATATAGAAAGACTGAGAAATGATATAGAGGGGAGAGGTAGTGATTAAACATTTGTTCAGTAAGAAAGATGTACAGTGGTTTTTCATGTTGGTAAAACCAAGTTTTGTTGCAAGGATTATGTCTCCTTTAAGAAACCAACCAGACTTACTGAAGCTGTTAAATAGTGTTGTCAATGAGAAAAAAGTGTTGTTTTGGTGTTTTTCTTCCATTTTGACAGTAAGTATATATACATCTATATATAAACATACACATACATACATACCTATCAATGATACACCCATAAATATATACACACACATATTTATATATGGGATAATCTAATCTTTGTACTACTGTGGCATTTACTTTTAGGCCACTTTCTTGTGTTGGATTCTTCAGATTTTGGTAGGGGAGAATTTTACACTATTTCTTAGTCAGGATGTTTTAGTGTATTGGTTGAATGTTATTCCACTATCTTTATTTTGAGTTTTTGTCCCACAAATTTCCTTTTGGAATATCTGTAGGTGTTTGTGCCTGCCTTCTCCAATATAGTTGATTAGTTGTTATGCAAGGGATGTAATCTGTGGCTTCAGAGAGAGAGGTGCTGAAGAAATTGGAAAACCTTTCTCATTCAGATGATATTTGCTAATTATGTTCTGGTAGGCTAATTATAGTCTGGTTCTTGACCAAAGCATTCGGAGAATAAGAAGCAGTAGCTTTCTTATAGGTAGAATAATGGTTGATTGCTTTTTGGAGTTTTTTTTTTTTTTCCTAGAGCACAATAATTCATTCCAAACACATCAATTTCATGTTGGCTTTTAATTATCTATGTTGCAGAAGATCCTGTTGCTATGCATGGATTAATTTATTAGAGGTGACTAGCATGGGTTCTACTTGGCTTGACAATAGCTAACAACAATAGAATGTGAAAAATGTTTATTAGTGCCATAGCTCGAGCTTTTTATAGAAATTCATAATTCACATATTTGAATTGAGTATTGAAATGATTTCTCATTTTTCTAGAAAGCACCTATATTTCTTGGTTGTTTGGTTTCTGTTTATGTCTGTAATTATTCAACAAACACTTTTTGAATATAATTAACCATGTCCAGGCATATTAAGGTTATGAGACTTAATTAACTATATCTAATCATTTTGACATCAAGGAATTGGGATTGGAGTTGTAATGTGTAGGGGAGGATTGTTTGGAATGTGCCTCTGCTAATTTTTGAAAGGTACCTTTCATCATATTTGTCAGACTAAAATTTCTGGTTGGCAGTAGTAAACTGATGAATGAATGTTTTATCAACTGTTACTAATTATGTCTTAGTATTATCAGAGTGTATGACATATGATATATTAATTTACCTATTATAGTGTTTTATACAGAAAAGAAACCTGTTAATAAGGGGTTGGGAACATTTAAATAGTTTAGTTTTTGACAGGGTATTTTAAAATAAACATGGGGATGACTATTGGGAGATTTGATTTAGGCTTTGCCCTGTCCCTACTAAACTCAGTGACTTTGAACAAATTTGTTGATCTCTCTGAATTTCAGAGTCTATATATGTAAAATGAATAAATTGGAATAGTTTACCTTTGAAGTCTTTTTTTAAAAAAAAATTCTGTAGTTTTACTTAAGGCAAGAACATTTTCCTTTCTAGTGATTCTTTAAAATTTGACATTTTTTAAAAAATTTTTATTAAATCATAATTGTGTACATTGGTGCAATCATGGGGCACAATGTGCTGACTTCATATATAATCTGAAATATTTTCATTGAACTATTTAACATAGCCTTCATGGCCTTTTAATCACTATATGAAGACATTTAT
>CAUYRH010006946.1:0-22573 GCA_963574655.1 Perodicticus potto
CTGCGTACATTAGTGCAATCAAGGAGTACAATGTGCTGGTTTCATATACAATCTGAAATGTTTTCATCAAACTGGTTAACACAGCCTTCATGGCATTTTCTTTGTTATTGTATGAAGACATTTGTATTCTGCATTTAGTAATTTCGTCTGTACCCTTCTAAGATGCACAATAGGTGTGGCCCCACCAATTACCCTTCCTCCATTCCCAACCTCCCCAATCCCCTCCCCTCCCATGCCCCCATATTCTTGTGCTATAGTTGGGTTGTAGCCTTTATATGAAACCTATAAATTAGCTTCATAGTAGGGCTGAGTACATTGGATACTTTTTCTTCCATTCTTGAGATACTTTGCTAAGAAGAATATGTTCCAGCTCCATCCATGTAAACATGAAAGAGGTAAAGTCTCCATCTTTCTGTAAGGCTGCATAGTATTCCATGGTAGATCACTATTTTTTATGGCTGAGTGTACATATACCACATTTTATTAATCCATTCTTATATTGGTGCAAGCTTTTTTCCACGTCTTGTGATTGTGCATTGTGATACTATAAACATTCAGGTGTAGGTGTTCTTTTCATAAAATGACCTTTTTGCCTTTGGGTATTTACCCAGCAGTGAAATTCCTGTATCAAATTGTAGTTCTTCTTTAAGCTCTTTGAGGTATCTCTATACACTTTTCCCTAGAAATCGTACTAGCTTGCAGACCCACCAACAGTGTATTGAGTTCCTTCCTCTCTGCACTCATATAATCATCTGTTTTGGGGGGGACTTTTTAGTACAGCCATTTTCGTTGGAGTTATGTGACATTTTTAAAAAATTACAGAATATTAGAGGGTACATATTTTGTTTGCATGCTTTTTATTTTGTAAAGATTGAGCCAAAATTATGTGTGCCCTTCTTCCAGATAGCCATGACTTTTTAATGGGGTTATTTGGCTGTTTCTTGCTGATTTGGTTGTGATCCTATCGACTCTGGTTATCAGTCCTTATGAGATGTATAGCACGCAAATATTTTCTCCCATTCTGTGGAATGCTCTTTTCACTGTGTTCTTGGCTGTGGAGAAGCTTTTTAATTTGATCAGGTCCCATTTATTTATTGTTGTTGTTGCTGTGATTGATTTTGGGGTCTTCTACATGAATTCCTTGCCTAGGCCAATATCTAGAGCCTATCAAACAATTTTTTCTAGAATTATTACAGTTACCTGCCTTAGGGTTAAGTCTTTTATCCATCATGAGTTTATTTTTAGGGAGTGGTACGGTTATGAATTCTAATTCAGTCCTTTACATGTGGCTGTCCAGTTTTTCCAGCACCATTTACGGAACAGAGATTCTTTTCTCCAGTGTATAATTTTTATCTGTTTTGTCAGTAATTAGGTAGGAATCTTATGCTCGTCTTAACTGTGACCATTTCTCAGATTATTCTTGTTTTTAATGCCCTTGACAGTTTAGAGGAGTACTGGCTGGTCAAGTATTTGTAGAAATTCTCTCTAGAGAGATTTTTCTCCTGTTTTGTTATTATTAGGCTTAGATTATGAGTTTTAGAGGGAGACCACAAAGGTCAACTGACATTCTCATCACATCATATCAAAAGTACCTAGTATCAACATGACTTAGTGCTATTTGTTTAGTATTGATCACCGACATGGGGACATGTTTGCCAGTTTGTCCACTGTGAGTGTTCTCCTTTCTCCCTTTTCCATACTGCACTATTGGTTGGAATCACTGTGTATATCCCGCACCCAGGAAGGGTTTATGTTTTACTTCCTTCAGTGGAAGGACTACCTGCATAAATTAACAGGGAGCCTTCTGTGTTGTAGATTTGACTATTCTTCCCCTTTTTATTTATTTACTCAATCATTTGAGTAAGATGAGCCTATGAACATTTTTCTATACTTTGTCCCATCATCCAATATAACTTTATTGTTGTTGATAATTTTATTTTATTTTTTTCAGGTTTGTCCATGGGAACTCATTCTACTGTGTCCCCTTGTCCCTTTGGTATATCACATCACTGTAGGATTTTCTTTCATCTTTTTTCTTTTCTTTCTTTTTTTGTTTTTTTTTAAAGGTGGGGATACATTTCTTACTTTCTGCTGTTACAAGATGTGTCCATTTTATCTTGTATATTTGCTGCTTCGTACTAGAACCACCTGTTTCTCTGAGACTCCTGATTCTGTCCCTTTTTCAGCAAATAGTAGTAGATACCAAGATTCAGAAGTTAGATGTGCCTCTTATTGAGATATCAAATATTTTTATGTATATGTGTAAACATTTAAACTGTGTTAAGAAAACCATGCATTCATATGGAAATCTTCAATACTAATCCATTGTCATAGAGTTCATTGTGGTCTCACACCTTCTTACAATCTGTAAACCTCCACTCGAACAGTGAAACATCTGGCTGCTACCATCATTCCTCCATTTATTTAATTCTTTCACTCCAGCATACAAGCATTGCTGTATCAGAATTGCTAATCTTCTCCCTCACACAGGGAAGGGGGACATTATAAACTAGAGTATACATGTGAAATTCTCTCTGGTTTAGTTTTACAGACCCCATTCATTTCCAAAGTTTCTTAGTTGAGCACTTTATCCCTGCACCACTGTGAGTGACTTTTTCATGTGCTAATAACAAAATTAGATTGTTTTCTCACGTTCTGCATACCATGCTATGATCTCTTATCTTCTACATGATGTTTTTAAAAATTTGTATGGATTAAACTTTATTATTTTGTGAAAAATTAAATGCGTTTTGTCACAGGCAGAGTTTCACATGGGCACAAAGTATCATGCATAATCACTTCAGAACCCTAAAAATCCCCTCGTGTGTCATCTGTTCACACCCTATACCTCCTGTTCTGAAATGCTGACAAACACTGATCTCTTCACCTGTCTCAATATGTTTTCCTTTTCTAGAAAGCCACGTAACTAGAACCACACAGTAAGAAGCTGGTCAGACCATCTTCTTCCTCTCAGTAATATGCATTGAGGATACATGTGTCTGTTCTTGGAGTGAGGAATCCTTTATGTTTTAACTGATATATCAAGGTCTGACAATTAAGTTGGCAAACTCGTCCTAGAAAAGGTGCTACATACCTTACTGCTGAATATCACTTCATCACCTACACACTAGAAGGTGACTTCTACTTCCTTGGGACGCTATACATGGATGCTAGTATAGATTTCCTAGTCACCCTCCAAAGCAATTTGGGAACTCTCTTTCTAGAATAGCCATCAAAGCTACCATTCTATTAACTCTGATATTATAAATGGAATTAAAATGTCTTCCTTTCAATGTTTTCTTTAACTTTGAGTAAAGAAAATGTAACCAGGGGGAAGATCAGGTGAGTAAGGAGGGTGTTTCAATACAGGTATTTGTGTACTGGCTAAAAAACTCCCTCGGTGTAAGCTGGTGCATTATTATGATGCAAGAGCCATGAGTTGTATAAAATTTTCGATTAAGATTTTCCTAACAATTTCTCTATCAATGTTTACTTCATTTGCTGTGCTCCTTACAGTGACAGAATGATTTTAGTTAAAAATTTGACAAAATTTTGCAATGTTTTCATCAATTCTGCTTGTTACTGGCTACCCTGACCTCCCTTCATCAGTGACTCTTTCACTTCCTCAGAAAAACATTTAATCCATTTGTACACTGGTATTTTCTTCATGGCATTATTCCCACAAACTTGGACTAACATGTCCCTTATTCCACTTCCAGACTTGCCAAATTAAACAAGAAGTTTATAAATGTTTGTTCATTGCTCTAATTTAAGCTGTGATATTCTTGAGACAGCACACAGCATCACACAACAATAATGAACACCATTTAGCAATACACTGCCACATGCTGATATGAACACAACTGTAGGATATTGATATACTAAGGTCATGAAACCTTACTGAATTGTTTATACAGTGCTGCCAATATAAATGGATGATGGCAAATTCACAAATGTCATTTTCAGACATTGTATAATACAGCATATCCCCAAAGTCATAATATATATGGAAAATGAGAAATTGTAGCTAAAAGTACCTTTATTTACATTCACATAATTTGGGTACATGTGATAGTTGTATGTGTGTACACAATGAATAATGATCAAATCAGGGTAATTTGGATATCCACCACCTCAAGCATTTGCTTTTTCTTTATGTCAAACATTATAATTCTTCTCTTTTAGCCAATTTGAAAAATTATTTTTGAGAATATTATAGGGGTACTTATGTTTTGTTTACATAATTTGCTTTTGAATATTTTAAGTAAAAGTTATGTGTATCTTTTACACAGAATGCATGTACTACACCAATGAGGTTTGAATTTTTTAACTGTATTCTCCCTACTGTAATAAGGAATACTAGAACTTACTCTCTCTATCATGCCCATCAACAAATCTCTTCATCTTTCTTCCCCACTACCCTTCCCAGCTTCGGTTAATACTTCTGCTGTCTTTCTTAATGAAATCTGCCTTTTTCAGTTCCTACATATGAGTGAGATTATTTATACTTCTGTTCCTGGCTTATTTCACTTAATATGATGATCTCTGGTTACATTTATGCTTCTGCAAATTTTGTTCTCTTTATGGCTGAATAATAATCTCTTATCCTTGCCAAATAATATTTCCTTGCATAGATGTACCATGGTTTGTTATGCTGTAAGGCCTATTGGTTGTTTCTCATTTTTAGAAATTACAAATAAAACTGGTATACGTGTATTTGTGTGAACATAATTACTCAGATCTGGTAGAGAAGTACTCCCCAGGAGCACATTGGTTGGGTCATCTGGTAAAACTATATTTAGTCTGGTAAGAAACTGCCAAACTGCTCTCTAAAGTGTCTGAGGCATTAAATATTCCTGCCAGCAATGAATGAAAGTTTTTGTCTCTCTGCATCCTCGCTTATGATTAGTATAGTCTAGATTTCTAACATTTTTATTGTGGTAAATGAAGATGCACAAAACATATTACTGTATTAATCTTTTTTTATTAGATCATAACTATGTACATAACTGCCTTAATGGGGTACAATGTGCTGATTTTATATACAATTTGGAATATTTACATCAAACTGGTTAGCATATCATTCACCTCATTTATTTAGTTATTGTGTTTAGACATATATACTCTACTATTAATATATTTGACATGTAATCTTGCAATATGCACAATAGTATGTAAACTCTGTGAGAGGAGGAATTTGTTCTATTCTTCCCATATCTCTATAGCTAGAGTACTATTTCTTGGGCAGATACAGTGAATAAATACTTGATGAATGAATAAATAATTATATAAGCATTGGAAAATAGAAATACAAAGACATTTTCTAAGCCAATAGTTTCCAATATTTTGCATACTATGCACCTATATCAATGGAAAGCTAGATCTAAGTATAGGTTTCAAAACATGCTGTGCACGGTACTCCATATACAATATTTATTTGTCAACTAAAAGAAGATCTCATATCATATATTTTCATATTCATATACATGTGTGAATGCATAACTTTATATATATTCATACTTTTGCATGATTGTGTTAATAGAAATTATGACATAGTAAAAACATAATTGTATAAGAGTTTTCATATATTTTCTTCAGAAATAGAAACATTGGAATGCTTTGCTCAAAACCATTACGTTCTACTATGTCTCATCTTATATAAAACAAGGTACTGTCATGGCCTTAATCTAGATCTGTCAAGATTGTAGTTACATTTCCCCATATTCTTGTGCTATAGTTGGGTTATAACCTTCATATGAAACCTATAAATTAGCTTCATAGTAGGGCTAAGTACATTGGATACTTTTTCTTCCATTCTTACATTGTACCCCTTGATTGCACTAATGTACGCAGCTATGATTTAATAAAAAAAAAAAGATTGTAATTACAGATATCATAAGAGGAGGCTTACTAGTGAAGGAAAGATGTAGAGTATATTTTTAAATCTTTTCTGTTTAATCTGTCTCTAATTCCACACCTTTCATTGAGTCTGTGGATCCTTTTCTGTGTGTCAGGTGATCTTTGTCTAGCCAGAAAACATTTAGTGTCTTGTTTTTTTTTTTTTGTTTTGTTTTGTTTTTTGTAGAGACAGAGTCTCAGTTTCTCATCCTCGGTAGAGTGCTGTGGCCTCCATAGCTCACAGCAACTTCCACCCCTTGGGCTTAGACGATTCTCTTGCCTTAGCCTCTTGAGTAGCTGGGACTACAGGCATCTGCCACAATGCCCAGCTATTTTTTTTGTTGCAGTTTGGCAGTGGTGGGGTTTGAACCTGCCATCCTCAGTATATGGGGCCAGCGCCCTACCCACTGCGCCACAGGTACCGCCCAACATTTAGTGTCTTGTTATTCATTTTGTCCTACACATCTCAGGAATGGCAGAGGTCAGCCCAGCCAATTAGAGGAAAACACAGCACTAACATTTCTGCAGAAGCCCATAAATCCATTTTTAGTCTTAGTTAAACAGGGCTGCTCAGTTCTAATATTTGGGAGTTAGAGTTTAAAAAATATTCTGTATTTTTAACAGATCAAATACATTCTTAATCTCATTTATATGGATTTATTTATATTTGAGGATCATCTCTCCAAATTTTATGTTCATTTAGAATCCTATAATGTGACATTATGTGGAAGTAGGTTCTTTTCAGATAGAAGTAGTTAAAATTAAAACAAATACAATGTTACTGTTGTTTATCTCAGAAGATACTGACACAGACATTCAGGGGAGAAGGCCATGAGGAATATGCAGACAGAGATTGAAGGGTTACAATATTCAAGTCCAATAATTCCAAAGATTAGCAGCAACAGCCAGAAGCTGGAAGAGAAAAAAGGGCTCTACTGCAGAATCTTTGGAGGAAACCTGGTTTTTCTGACCCCTTACTAACATCTCTAGATGTGAGAATTTCTGTTGGTTTTAAGGCATCTATATATATATATTTTGAGACAGAGCCTCAAGCTGTCACCCTGGATAGAGTGCTGTGGTATCACAGCTCACAGCAACCTCCAATTCCTGGGCTCAAGAGAGTCTCCTGCCTCCACCTCCCAAACAGCTGGTACCACAGGCGCCCACCACAACGCCCGGCCATTTTTTTTTTTTTTGGTTGCAGCTGTCATTGTTGTTTGGTGGGCCCGGGTTGGATTCGAACCCGCCACCTCAGGTGTACATGGCTGGCACCTTAGCCCATTGAGCCACAGGCGCTGAGCCTAGGCGTCTATATTTTGTATAACTTTTATCGAATTTCTAGGTAATTGCATAGATAAAAGTATGTACGAGTACCTGTATACATACACAGCATTCTATAAGTTTCTGAACATTATTTTTTCAAATATTAAATAATATAATAAGAGAAAATAGCAATAACAATTAACAGTCAAGAAATAGTGAATGTAGAATATACTTTGCTAAGTGCCTTCCCATGTAAATGTTATTTAAAGATAACACAGTTAACCGAGAAAGAAGCTGTTATTTTCATTTTTCATTTGATCAAACTGAGACTTAAAGAAGTTACATGGTCTCAGATAACTAGCAAATGGCAGAAAAAGGATTTAAATCCAAATCCCTGCATTGCTAAAGCTCAAGCTTCCAACAGTAACACTGTATTTGAAGAAAGGTTTTTAAGATACAGTTAAATATTCATTTTACCAAGTCATGTTTAAATATATTACCACACTTAATTTTTAGCAAAAGTTTGGCAGTCTATAAATACTCATTGGATGAATAAATACACGCGGCAAGGCAGCATTATTTGACAATATTTCTTTTAAAATGTTTGGCTGCACTGTGAAAAAGTACATTTTAAAATGGGGGAAAAAACTAATTTTATGTCATAATATCTGCAACCCAAAAACCAAACTACTTTTCTAATGAAAGCAGCTGCCCCCAAAAGAACAGAAATCAACGCAAACATTTATAGGGGCCTCTAAGACCTATAAACTACTCACCAAACAGGAACAACTTTTCTAAGAATGCTCAGATGGATTATAAAACAATACATTACTTTTATGTTCTCATGGCCCGTTAAATCTTTTTTAATGCAGTTTTTTTTGGAATCAGTATGTTTTGAGTCTGCCGAAGTAGTGGTGCTTGATCTGACTTTCATTATAGTGAGAGGCTATTCTTCAATTGCTTCTATCTCTGTAGATAGTATTAATTCCTGGGTCAAAAATTTTGAAATAATGTATACTTATTTTTTAATAAAGCAAAGAAGGATATTTAGTTTAGCTCCTCTGAAAGAATTTGTATGACTGAGCCCTCTTGATGAAAAGCAGCAAGTCTTTGATCAAATGCTTAACTTTCTGAGTATCATAGATTTAAGACTTAAAAGTGTATTATTTGGTAATTCAATATATAAAGAACACACGCATTGTGTGCTGAATTGTATCTCTTAAAAACATATATTGAAGGCTTAATCCTTAGGACCTCTGAGTATGAGTCTATTTGGAAATAAGGTCTTTGCAAATGTAATCAAGTTAAGATGGGTCATATTAGCCTAAAGTATAGCTAGTGTTCTTACAAGAAAATGGAGACAAGCTGGGCTCAGTGTAATCCCAGCACTCTGGGATTACAAGAGTCAAGAGTTTGAGACTAGCCTGAGCAAGAGCAAGATGCAGTCTCAACTAAAAACAGGAAAAGTAGAGGGTTCTCGTGGCAGGTACCTGCAGTCCCAGCTACTTGGGAGGCTGAAGCAGGAGGATCGTGGGAACCTAGGAGCTTGATATTACCTGACCTAGGCTGATACCATGGCACATTAGCCTGGGCAGCAGAATAAGATTCTGCCTCAAAAAATCAAAATAGAGTAAAATAAATAAAATAAAATAAAATAAAATAAAATAAAATGGAAGTATGGAATCAGTATGTTTTGAGTCTACCAAAGTAGTGGTGCTTGATCTGACTTTAGAGGTAAACACCATGTGAAGACATGGAGACACAGACAGAAGATGGGTATGGGAAGGTGGAGGCAGAGGCTGAAGTTGTGCTGCCATATGCCAAGAAATTTTGAGGCTCCCAGGAGCTGGAAGAAAGAAGGAAAGATTCTCCCCTAGAGAATTCAAAGGGGACAAGGGGCAAGGCTCTGTCAGCACCTTGATACTGAGGTTTTGGCCTCAGAAACTGAGAGAAAAGAAATCTCTCTTGTTTTAGGTCCCTCATTTTGTGATATTTTGTGATGGTAGCCTAAGGAAACTGAAACATCTAACACTTGGCTAATATTTTCAGATTCTGATGGTTATATTTGTCAAGAAATCTTAATAATGCATATGCTTCCTATCATTCTAAAGAGTGTGGAGCTTTAAATCCAAGCAAGAGTGCTTTTAGCTGTTGCATATTTCCTAGGCTTCAATCAATAAGTGGATATTTGCCCCACATATGTTAAGACCTGTCAATTGCTTCAGCTATTGTGAGGAAGCAAATTCTCCACATTAGAGATGTGTGTTAAACTTTTGAGACATACTAAGTTAGTTTTTGGATCAATTTTCGTAGGTAGTTGTTTGCTTCCAAATTTTATTTTTATTTTTTAGATGGCAGAGAGCAATACAAAGTATTGGTGCACATGATACACAAGTGTATACTTAAAAGGTAATAATGTTGTTTTGATAACATCCTGTTTCCTTCCTACAATCTGAATACTAGTTGAGATATTGAGACAGAGTCTCCCACTTTTGCCCTAGGCTTGAGTGCTGGGGGAGTCAGCCTAGGATACAGCAACCTCAAACTCCTGGGTTCAAGTGATCCTCCTGCTTCAGCCTCCAGAGTAGATGAGACTACAGGAGTCCACCACAAAGCCCAGCTAATTTTTCTATGTTTAGTAGAAATGAGTCCTGCTGTTGCTAAGGCTGGTTTCCAACTCCTGAGCTCAAGGGACCCCTCCACTCCCACCTTGGCCTCCTACAGTGCTAGGATTACATGAGCCACCTCATCCACACACTCTTTGGTATATTGGCCATGCAATGTAACTTCCAATTTAATTAGCAGAAGGGACCTATTGAGGTTATATCAGCTATATTATTCAAAAGTTGCAATAGACTCCGAATGAAGATTTTCAGGTGATCTGGCTTGCTATTTCTGGCTATTTCCCTATTGCCCAAAGAAGATAGTGTTTATTACGCACAAACTTCAGTCTCTGACAGGTTGTGCTAGACAACTTCCAGAGAGAGTGCTCTCATCTCCTCGTCTTCCTGTAGCGTCTTGGAAGTTGTAAATGCTTTTTTTTTTTTCCTTAAAAACCCCACTAATTTCCTCAAGTTTTCACTGTGGTCTCTTCTGTTTGACAAATCATCTGAAGCGTCGTCATGGATTCCTAATCAAGTTTCTAATTTATAGCATCGTGTCACAAAACCTTTGGTGACTGTAATAGATTCACTATTTGGTTGATTCCTAAGATTTCTAAGATGTTTTCTGGGAAATGTTGATTTATTTTCAAGGTTGTCTCTTCTTGGCACTCACATAATTTGGCCCTTTTCCCACATCATACATAGTTCAGTCCAGGGAACATCACTGGTCTCTAGGTATTCCTATACCTGCCCTATTCACTTATTCACCAAGAATTTGCACCTAGAAGAAAATACATAGGGGTGTGCTTGTGTGTGTGTGGTGTGTGTGTGTGCATGTGTATATATATAGATGTATTTTCTTGCCAAATACTTTGTGAAAGAGAAAAAAGTAGTCAGCTTGAAAAATGATAATGAAGACAGCATGTATGAATGGGAAACATAAGAGTTGAGATACTTCCTGAGATCAGCATATTCCCACGGATCTTTACAAGGAATTCTTGCACTCGCTCAAGTGGCTTTCAATAACTGGCAACCTAAGTAGTGGTAACTAACATACTAATCACCAAAAAATGAGCATGGGACTCTGTACGTGCCTGGATGTTATTATCTTTTTCCTCTCTCAGACTGTATTGCCCGGAGAGTTATTGTGTTTATTCATTTTAATTATGGGAGAGGAGTGGAGATAGAAGGGCGATTGAATTCCTCTCCTATCATCTTAGATCGTCCCTTCCGAAGCACCCAATGTTCTCACTCTACCTTTTCACTCATAGTGTAGACTTTATTTTTTAGAACAGCTTTAGATTCACAGCAAAATTGAGTATTGATATGAAAGGACAGAAATTTTTTTATATACTCTTTTGCCCTTACTCTTACTCATTTTCATCATGAATAAAGCATGGGTTATCAGCCTGGGAAATCTTGAAGAAGAAACACACCATTTGTAGCCAACTCCTATCTTTCCCGCCACCCGTTTTAGTGACATGGTGGATGGCAGAGAATGTGTATTTTCTACAGTGCTGTATGTTTCAGACTACCAGGCCTTTTTACTGGAGAAAGAAACTGAAAATAGGGAAAGGAAAATGTTGAGCCCCAAACACCAGCATCTGGGGTTCCGAGCAGTGTATTTAGGGACCTTCACAGGGAATCCCAAGCTTGAGATATAAATGACACTTGGAGGTGATGAATCAAAGCATTTTGCCCTGACTGCTAAACAGAGACTCTATGGTATGTATGTTGATTTGTAGTTTTGTTTTCTTTTTTTTTTTTCCTGTAATTTCTACATTTGTGCAACTGGTGTTCCAATCATCTATCGCTGTGTAACTGTGCTCCTCAACCCCTGAGTCATGGGCTGTCTGGTGTTCAGCCTGGTCGGAACTAGGCCAAGAGCAGGAGGTGAGTGCTGGGTGGGTGACATAAGTTTCATCTGTATTTCTCCCACCGCCCATCTCTCACATTTCAGCCCGAGTTCTGCCTTCTGTTCTCTCAGTGGTGACATTCAGTTCTCTCAGGAGTACAAACCCTGCTGTAAACCCCACATGTGAGGGATCTAGGTTGAGTGAACCTTATGAGAATCTAATTTCCCCATATCTTCTGGCCCATGGAAAAATTGTCTTCTAAAATCTGGTCCTGGTGCCAGAAAGGATGGAGACTGATGCTATGTAACAACCCATCTCAAAACTGTAGACAGTGTGTCCTCGAGGCCACCACCTGAGGTTGCTGGATTGGGAGCATCCACTTCAGACACGGCGTCATTACCTGCATGCCTGGTGCCTCCACACAACTTGATCCCTTTTCATGGGGTGTCGGACCTTCCAAGCTTTCTCATTGTGGCTTGGTAAAATCACAGCGTGATAATCTCAGGTTAGTTAGACTTTTTAAATAGTGGCTGGATTCCAAAAGGAGTATTGCAAGAGATCCCGGTGGAAGCTGCACGTCTTTTCATAGTATAGCTTCAGGACTGCCAAATCTTGCCACTGCCATATTTTCCCAAGTAAGCAAGTCTTGAGACTTCCATATTCAAAGAGGAGAGGACTAGTCTCCAGTTATTGATGGAAAAGCAGTAACATCATAATGCAGGAGAATATGCAAGGTGAAACATGGTTGAAATCATCTTAGGAAAACATAATTAGCCATACTTGACTTGTAACTGTTGCAACCCAGATAAGTGGATTTAGGCTTTAGGTACAAGCCAAAAAGATTTGCATCTTCGTCAGTCATTGCACTGTTTAACTGCTTTGTCAGATGTCAAGTGACCATTTCTTTAAAACTGAATCATAAATGTCAGACTTCAATTTACACACCTGGTGTACAGACTTCAGCAAAATTATAACAGTTTCACAAAGGCACATGCATCTCCACATATTCAAAGGCCAAGGCCCACATTAAAGATGAGGATCCCAAGGCAAGTACAAGCTGTAAAGACCTTAGCTAAAATCTACTAGAGTGTGGCCTCCCAAGAGTCTGACTACAATGGGTCTGGCAGGTTTACTTATACATTACAGGTTAAAACAAAGGCACACTTTTTTTAAAAAAAAAATACAATTCCAGGTTGAATCTACTTATATTTCGACTTTTATTTTTTTATATATATAAACAGATATGGGTAAAAGAATTCTGACCAACATGTAAATTATCTTTGCAGAAATAGGACTTTAAAACATAGATTCTAAAACAATTCTTCCCACTGTGAACACGCAAGGTAATTGAGTCCCTTATTGTTTTACGGAAGACACTGAATTTTAGAATAATTATAGGTTTAATTTTACAAGTATCTTAGACAAGTAGCACTGGCTCATTTGACCCAAATTTAATTTTGCATTCAGGATACATGCAACAAAATATTTGCTGATTTTTAAAATCTTTTCAGATTTATTCTGGAATTTCTTTCTTGAGTAATTAGTAAAGAGTTGTAACAATACAAGCATTGTTAAATTTTAAGCATTTAATTTCTACCTATCTGAGAATTTCTTAAATCTTCTTTGTTTCTGATTTCTAACTTAATTCCATTATGATCACAAAACACACTATTAATATTTCAATAGTTTTAAAATTTACGTAGGTGTATTTTACAACAGGTCTAAAAGGAAAGTTTATAGTAATAAATGCCTTTATATCAAAAAAGAAAGATTTCTAATGAAAAATATTATGACCCAAATCAGATAACTAGAAAAACAAGAATAAAGTAAGCCAAAAATTGGTAGAGGGAAGGAAATAATAAAGCAAAAGTAACAAAATATAGACAAAAAAAATCAATGAAATGATGAATTATTTTTCTAAAAGATAAACAAAACTAATAAACCTTTAACTAGACTAAATAAAAAGGACAAAAAAATCAGAGATAAAATATGAGACAGGGCGGTGCTTATTGCTCAGTGAGTAGGGTGCCGACCCCATATACCAAGGGTGACGGGTTCAAACCCAGCCCCGGCCAAACTGCAACAAAAGAAAAATAGCCAGGTGTTGTGGTGGGCGCCTGTAGTCCCAGTTACTTGGGAGGCTGAGACAAGAGAATGGCCTAGGCTCAGGAGCTGGAGGTTGCTGTGAGCCATAAAGCCATGGCACTCTACCAAGGGTGACAAAGTTGAGATTCTGTATCTAAAAAAATAAATAAATAAAAAAAAAAAAAAAAAAAATTTAGACATTACAACTACAACTGATTCCACATAAACACATAAGATTTTCCAAGTTCTCAAACAACAAAAACTTATGTATAGAAAACCATAATTACTCCATGTGCAAACTACTAGAATTAATAAAATAAAATGAAATCTTGTCCGTTTCAAGGAGCCTGGAGGACACCATATTAAGTGAAATAGTGGGACATAGGCAAATACCTCATGATCTCACATGTGTGCCATCTACATAAAAATAGGGGATATGATATAACAGAAGCAGAGATGGGGGAGGGGTGAGGGAAAAGAAAAAAATGGGGAGGAGTTGGCGAATGGATACAAAGTTAAGATTAGAAAGAAGAAATGAATTCTGATGTTCTATTATAGAGTAGCATGAGTATGATTGCCCAAAAAAAAAATCAAGATCTGCTCTCTCCTCCAAACTGTTGATTTTATTAGAGAGCTACTTACTCCTTAAAAAAATTCCTTTAGTTGTGAATAACTCATTGCCTCACTAATTATTTGCTTCAGTATTAAGAAGACTTATTGGCTCTAGAATCAAGTGACATCCTTAGATATTAGTGATAGAAGTTCGTGACCTCAGAACTTGGGAAGAGAAGGTGGTAGTTACTGGATATTCTCAACGTCTTTCCTTGTACTCTTAAAAATATAGTTCTGTTAAAAAAATAGAAAATATATGAAAGAGGAAAAGTCACCATCTTTCTTTACGGCTGTGTGATATTCCATGGTATACATGTACCACAGTTTATTAATATTCCAAGGGAGAACCACTGTTCTAACCAATGCTGTGTGGATGATACGGCTGCGAGTGTTTATTGCTATTTCTGCCTCAAAGAACTCATGAATAATTGGAGGGGATTTTATCCTGATTTGAAACTGTTCATAGTTCCTTCTTTACCTGAAAAAAGATGTGAAGACGTGAATTCCCGTAATGCCTCATATTTTTCCATTACCCGTTTCTCTTTTTCTATCTTGTAAACCTACGTGACTTCATATTGCAGAATGCAGCACCCGACTTCCATCCCCCTTCACTTCTAGCACTGAACTTAATAGTTTTCATAACGAGACAAGAGAGGATCAGAGTCGTCTGGGTCCACCTTGGCTAGGTGAAAGGGACTTGTTTATTAACCAACATTCTCGGTGATGGGCCATGCATGGATTTAGACAAGACCCAACCTCTGATTTCTTATCAGTTGAGTCTCTCCAAACAGTAACTCCTGGTAATTCTCTCAAAGAAATTTGAGCTATTTGCCTGCCTATCAGTGATGTTGTAAATTTATAAGAATCAAACTTCTTTTTATGGGCATTTGATTGGAAAGCTTTTAGGCAATGGGAGTGAATCAACCCTAGCTAACTCCTCAGTGAGTCATGTCCCAGCACTTAATTCTCTTAATTTATTGACATCTCCCTATGGGCCCCTAAGCCCAGCATCATTCCTGACATTTAATAGGTGTTCAACAAAATGTTGATTGATAAATGGATTTTTCCAATGTGTACTTGAGTATTATGGTATATACTAAATTAAATGCTTTCTTACTTAACCAAGCTACCAATTTAAACATAATGCTATTCTCCAAAGAGAAAGTCCATTAACTCTGCTGACATGTGTAAAATTGGCAATCTGACTTAGTCTCCCCACTCAACATTTCAAAAATGGGTTTTGCTGATTAAATGAAACTATGTGGGATTATCTGTCTCTCTGTCTGATAGAATTCATGACTGAATGGCTGCTCATATTTCAGTGTTCAGGGTTCACTGGGTTCCTGAAGAAAATTGACTTTTTTCTTCTTTTTTTTCAGAGAAGAGACTTAAATATTTTATTTCAAGAAAGGATGTGGATGATTAAATGTACAACTTAATTGGAACAGTTTGTGTTCACTGAATATTTGAACTTACTATTCCAAATTATGCAGTACTCTAAAGCTTTTCACTCATTCTCTCCTGTTTACCTAACCCCTAGAGAAAATACCCCAAGAATGACCTCAAATTGTGTCAGAGCAGAACTAATGCTGTGATCTTTCTAGGTTTTTTCCTTTAGTCTTCAGCTATTTAACAAAATTTATTTTATCCTGTCCGTATGTTGAAATTATATAGAAAGATGCTCTTTCATGAGCATAGAATATAGAGGAAATAAGTTGCTTTAGAATGAGTCATCCTAACGGCCATCATTTTAAGAGGTGAAGAGAAGAAACAAAATTTCTCTCCCCCAGTTGGCTAATTTTTTTTTCTCCCAGAAGAGCAAATATTAATTTTGACTGTATTATTATGGGGTATGCTGAGTCATTATTTGAACAGCAGATACCAAGATTTGCAACTCAGATTGTGCAAGAAAAGACTTCCTCTCCAGCTGCAGAGTGTGGTAGCCAACAATCTCCACTTGGCAGGATATTCAGGGTCTGTCTCTGCAGCTTCCTAGCCTAGATCACACTCTGTAGTTCATCCTCCATCCAATTATTGAGGAAGGCAGTGGTAATCACTGAGTAATCAATGAGTGGTAATCAATGAGTAATCTTTGATCCAGACTCCCTGTTTGGGTTACCAGAGATTTCAGTCGGGTCTGCATTATGATCAGACACCTTCCCCTGCCCAAACATCTGCCTTTTCTTTCACAGGACGATCCCCCAGGAAACCTTCTCCACACCTAATGCCATCCCAGCATCTGCTTCCCAGGGAACCCAACCTTTGGACATTGTGTTAGGAAGATCGAGAAGAAGGTAAATCAAATGGATGCAATGTGGAGAAGACGTGGCTTTCCCTCTGCTCATAACGTTCAGAGGGAACGTTATGTTCAAATAAACAAGGATGCTCCCTGAGCTTTCAAGCAGCCATTTTCTACTATGATCTGGATATAGCAGGAAGATAACTCCTTTCTGTTTAGGGTTACAGTGGGCCAAATCCTCAGTCTCAGAAAGCTTATGCTAGAATTTGAAGAACAAGACTTTCTAGAAAGAATGAACTGTGGCAGATTTTCCTTTGTGCTCACATCTCCCTTTTCACGGTAAGAAGGTGTTAATAGGCCAAGACAGGAATCAAACCTTCTTGGTCCCCTGGGCTCACTCTCTCTACAAAGGCAGAAAGTCATTATAATATCTGAGTGCTGAGGAATCATTCTGCATGTATATATTGTACTTTGCGATGAATTCATCATCATTTAGGATACTCCTTAACATTCTCTGAATTATGCAAAATGCTTTCACCACAGATATTATAGTTCACAGAAGTGAAATGGCACCGATTGTGTTGCCGAGATCATCATCATCATTGTCGTTATTAAATACTCAGTATCTAATCTTGATGAGCGTTTTATATTATCTAATTTACAATATGCAAGTATTCTACCACATCGATACGGCGATGTTCAATTTTCCAATATGAAAACTAAGGCTAGAAACTTCAACTTACATGTCTAAGGACACACTGTTAAAAAGGACAATTGGGTTGTGCTCATCAAGTCAGACAAATGGGTTAATTTCGCTCAGATCCAAGGCTGTTGCTTTTTTTCTCTTTTATGTAAGAGTGCTATTAATAGGAGCACAAAGAGACTTTGTAACACTTTATAATGCTTTGTATCGATTATAGCTTTTCTTTTCTTTTTTTTTTTTTTGAGACAGAGTCCCACTTTGTCACCCTCTGTAGAGTGCTGTCGCATCACTGCTTACAGCAGCCTCTGGCTCTTGGGCTTAGGCAATTCTCTTGCCTCAGCCTCCTGAGTAGCTGGGACTATAGGCACCCACCACAACACCCTGCTATTTTTTTATCCCGACATGTCTTCCTGGCATGTATGACGCACACAGATTTCATTGCACATAATGTATTTTCATTGCTCTGATCAATCAGAAACATTTGTTTCCTTCCTTTTTTTTTGCTTTTTCTCATGAAGAACACACATAAAATCATCCTCGTTTTCTCACCACACCTATATTGTTTTCTTGTGTAACTTCCTAAGCAGTTACTATTTTCTCCTTTGAGGGGGGTCGTATTTTCATTAAATTATTATAATGTTGCTGAGTGCATGATCTTACCATTAAATGTGACAAATAAGGCTTTCAGTACTGAAGTTGATACTGCTACTCTGGAACTAACCATTCATTTATCATCCATAAGATTCAGAGGATAACACATATTTTATAGGTTTCTATGAAGGATAAAATGAGAGCATCCATTCCACCTTTCAGGCTTTTTTTTTCAGCTATCATTCCTTGGTGACTGGAAAGGTAGGTATAAACAGGTATTAGCAATGAAACAGACACGTGGGTTATCATGGCAGAAAAAGATACATGGATAAGACCTGGGCAGGGGATTAGACAGGCAAGATTTTCTGGAAGATTTGACCCCCTTAGTTCATGTTTTAGGGATGAGGAGATGTAGCTGAAGGAAGGAGAAAATCCCTGGGGACAGAAAATATCAATCAAAGCAGAGGAGACAGAAAAAGCAAATAAAAAATACCATAGGAAAAACAAATACATCATAGATGTTTCAAGCAGTAAGTTCAGGAATAACTGCCTACTGTGGGATGTAAATTTTGAGGCAGTGGATAGATAGAGCTATGCTGTTTAGATATTCCTTTACATGTGCTAAATATCCAAGGATGAGAATGATTCCTCATCTAATACAAAGTATTTCATTTTTCTTTCTGCAAAGAAATGGCACTCCATTTTATTTCTGAGAAGCTTATTTTTAACACATTGATTCTTTCCTGTTATCTACTTAGTCCTTTTCTATGACCCACCTAATTCTCTACCAATCACCAGAGTCCACTCATTTCAACTGTTTTCCATTAATTTGAATTCCAGCCAATGAATGATAGCCATTTACTCAGGTTTTTTTTTTTTTCCCCAAGAGATTTTATACAGAATTCCTGTATCTTCCAAGTCATGTTAGCTGTCTCTTTATTTTCACTGTGAATGAAGTCTTAGGAAGTGATATTATCAATACCATAAATCTCTTAAAAGGATTATCTGATGGGAAAATTCTGGTAAGGGTGAAAATGGGGTAGGAAACTTGCATATTTCAAAATAATGAACAGCACGAAATGAGAAGTCTTGAAAATCAATTAAACAACTAAATAATAAATAAGCATATTCATAAAGAAAGAACAAAAGAACTCATAAAATTCTTATAAATTATATAAATAATGTAATTTTGGGTATATTATTTATTTTATTGTGGGATTTACTGGGGTTGAATGGAGACAGATATACAGACCATTTTGTAGCATTGCTTGGGAAAAATTTATCTGTCTAGCTTTGCGAACTAACATCAAAGAACATTAAAGTATAATTTTGTTCATTCATTTATTCAGTCACTCATTCTACAATACAGAAGAATTAAGCAGTTACTATTAGTCAGGCTCTGTGGTAGTTGTTTAGCATGTGACAAACACAGATTATCAGGTTATCATCTTTATTAACTATTAGCATTTTAGGTGGGATGAAAGATTCTAAATAAATGATAATTCAGTTTGATGTGTATTACTTAAGTTAAAGTGGTGCCTGTTTATTTCTGAAACACAAACATACAAGCCACAACCTGCACGGAGAATGCTGGTATTGAAAGATGAATGTCAGCTCTCTCTGAGCTAGAGAGAAGGAGTGTAAGGAATGGCACAGAGCAAATAAATATATCACGATAGAACTTACCCCTTAGATTTCTGATTATAGAGTAAGAGGAATAATTTCAAATTCCTTTTTGTTCTCTTTATTTCTTTCCAATACCTCACTTCCACCACTTTATACTAGGTATTGGTTGGGAAAGATATTGGATCAAGTCCTCTTATCCTCAGGGTAGTCCTAAGACATCAATTACCGATGATTCAGCTGACATAAGTAGTTGGTGGTGGGCTCCAGGTCACACCAGCGAAGTGTGATTCTGACTCACGTAGTTTGACTCAAGGTCATGGCTTCCAGAAAAGCTAATATTCTCTAATATCTTTGCTTCATCCAGCCTTTGCGTAAGTGGGAATCACCATTGAGCCGGACTGTAATAGGATCTATGTTAGGTATTTTGATAATCTCAAAACAACAATAAGGAATAACAGCAAATTGGCTACCTATAATCAACCATGTTTTGTGAGAGGCAAAGTTCTAATCATTACTAAAACTTAGAAATGGTTATTTTTATTAGAAAGATGAGGAAGCTGAGGTTCAACTAGGTCCTATAATTGCTCTCAAAATGCAGCTTCATGATGATAAAACTGACAAACCAACAAATAGAGAATCCAGGTCTATTTGATAGTGGGGTCCATACTTATCCCTCCTTATCACAATGTTCCCTCTGGCTTAGAAAATAGGCCAGATTCATCTCCTCACCAGCCTGCAGGCTGTGGTTTCAACACTGCTACAGGGAGATACAGAACACTGGTGGTGAAAATAAATTCTGCAATTATTCAGAGACATGAAATAGCACAAAGCCCCGTAAATATGGCTTGGAAGTGCTCACCCAGGCCCTCGGGGGAGGCGCCCAGCAGGCAGCTGCCTCACACAGCCCTATCAACTCTCATTGATTTGATTGCTACCATTATTCAGGAGAAAAAGTCCTCCACTAAAGCCTTCTCTAAGATGCACTGTGACTGTAGACATCTCAGAAAACCCCAACAATTTCCTTGGCAGCCCAACTTATTTGTAAGGGCTAGAGTGCTATTTTTTTTCCTTAAAATATATTTTGAAGTATTGGAGTTAGCTGTGTTTGAGTCTCTGCTTTTCAGCTGTTAAATCAAATAATCATATATATATATATATATATATTTTCTTTTTCAGACTCAGTTTATAATTTAATTATTTATTTTTCATTAGAGGTACAATGAATAGATGTTAGGAAGAATTAAGTAACACTAATGGATATAATGATAAATAAGATTCATAAGTATTACGGTAGGTAAAAATTATTAAGCATTCCCTATGTCCCAGCACTGTGCTGACTTTGTGTTGTTTAACCCTTACGATAGAGCTAAGGGTACTATTACTTTCCCACTTTACAAACTGTGACATTATGGTGGCATTCACACACTAAAGTGACCCCCTAGTGGGTCTCATACCATGTATAACCCCCTTCCCTTGAGTGCAGGAAGATTCTGTGACTTGCTAAAGGTGAAAGAAGTTTTCAGATGTGATTAATGTCCCCAAATATCTGACTTTGACTTAAATCAAAAGGGAAATCTTCTGGGATGTGTCTGATCTAATCAAGTAGTTGTATAAAAGAGTGCCAACTATTCAGCAAATGAAGAAGACAAAATATCTTCTTTACTGGGACTTAGCATATTAGATAAGAAGATAGATTCTAAACCAATGGTTATAATTCAATGTGACAGGTAGTATTTAGGCAGACAAGGTGATTGGTTGTCTTGGGAGCACAGATACATGAGCCTCATCATGCAAGGAGAAAGGATTGAAGGATGAATATAAACTCTCTAGGTAGATTACACAGGAGGAGCTTGAGGAATGGCACAAAGCCCTCCAAAGTGTACTACAACACAGTCAAGCAGCTCAGATTGGGCAAGAGAAGTCAGATAAATTCTGTTGTTGGCCTTGAAAAAGCAACATGCCACATGTTCCCAAGCTGTCAAGAAATGACATTAGCCAACAACTTCAGGCTCCTTCCCCAGTCAAGCCTCTGATTAGCAGGCAGCCCAACCCACACTTAACTGCAGCTTTGTAATCTCCTTAGCAGAAAAATTAGCAAAAATATACCCAAGCTTATAGCCCATAGAAACTTTGAGAAAATGAATGTTATAGCAGAAGATATTAACAAATGGAAGAACATATCATGCTCATGTCTGGGAAGAATCAACATTGTTAAAATGTCTATACTTCCCAAAGCAATCTACCTATTTAATGCCATCCTTATTAAGATACCAACATTGTACTTTCAAGATTTGGAAAAAATGATTCTGTGTTTTATATGGAACCAGAAAAAAACCCGTGTAGCTAAGGCAGTTCTTAGTAATAAAAACAAAGCTGGGGGGCATCACCATACCAGACTTTAGGCTGTACTACAAAGCCATAGTGGTCAAGATGGCATGGTACTGGCACAAAAATAGAGACATAGACATTTGGAATCGAATAGAAAACCAGGAGATGGAACTAACATCTTACAACCACCTAATCTTCGATAAACCAATCAAGAACATACCTTGGGGGAAAGACTCCATATTTAATAAATGGTGCTGAGAGAACTGGATATTCACATGTAAAAGACTGAAAATGAACCCTCACCTTTCTCCACTCACAAAAATTGATTCAAGTTGGATAAAGGACTTAAATTTAAGGCATGATACAATAAAAATCCTGAGAGAAAGCATAAGAAAAACACTGGAGGATATCTGCCTGGGGAAAGACTTCATGAAGAAGACTGCCATGGCAATTGCAACAACAACAAAAATAAACAAATGGGACTTAATTAAAATCAAAAGCTTCTGTACAGCTAAGGAGACAACAACCAAAGCAAATAGACAACCTACCCAATGGGAAAGAATATTTGCATATTTTGAATCAGACGAAAACTTGATAACTAGGATCTATAGAGAACTCAAATTAATCTACATGAAAAAAGCCAACAATCCCATATATCAATGGGCAAGAGACATGAATAGAACCTTCTCTAAAGAAGACAGATGAATGGCTAACAAACATATGAAAAAATTCTCATCATCCCTAATTATTAGAGAAATGCAAATCAAAA
>CAUYRH010006948.1:0-11084 GCA_963574655.1 Perodicticus potto
TATTGGAGAGAAGTACAGAAAAAGTTGCTCCAGTGTCCAAAAGAAATTTTCTCTCCTGGCGCTCTGCTATAAAGCAAACCTGGGGCTCTTGAGGGGTGATGACACAAGCTGGAGCCATGAGAATTTGCCCTGGGCACTCTCAGTCCAGTTTGGGCTCCGATGGGGTCCCTGTTCCAGGAAGCCTTCGCCTCTGGGGACAGGCCACCCGTGTATGTTTCTTGTACCAAATTTTTCTCCCTCTTATAAGAATACCAATTATTGAATTAGGGCCTCCACCACTGACCTCATTTTTACTTGATTATCTCTGATAAAGATAATTTTAAAATAAAGTCACTTTCTGAGGTACTGGAGTTTGGGACTTCAACTTACCTTTTATCAATTCAACTTATAAAACTACCCAAGAAAAGTGAAAAGGTATGTTCAAATAAAAACTTATACACAAACCTTCATAGAAGCATTATTTTGAATAGCCAAAAGATGGAAGCAACCTAAGTGTCCATCAGCTAATGAATGGATAAATTAAATGTGGTAAATCCATACAATGGAATATTATTTGGCAATAAAAAGGAATGAGGTACTGATACATACTGTAACGTGGATGAACCTTGGAATCATGTTACATGAAAAAAGCCAGTCACAGTGGAGCACATATTATAGGATTACATTTACATACAATATCCAGAATAGGCAGATCAACAGAGACAGAAAACACAGCAGTTGTTATCTAACACTGGTGATGGGTAGAGATTGAGAGTGGTAATTGCTAATGGGTACGGGGTTTCTTGTTGGGATGATAGCTGCTCAACTCTATGAATATACTAAAAGTCATTGAATGGTTCCCTTTAAATGGATGACTTGTATGTGAATTATATCTCATTAAAGCTGCAGAACATTTACTAAATAGAATTGAAAGGTTAAACTATCTGTCATTGTTGACCTAGAAAGTCATAGTTTAGGGCAAATATGTGGAAGTGACCACAAAACAGAAATGCACAGATGTGGAATGTAGAATAAGGAGATAAATGAAAATGCAGCTTTGACCCCTGGGACAGGGGAGGACTTACAGGACAGGCCGAGAAATGAGCAGGTGTTGGTCCTCAGGCTGCTTCCAGCCCTTTATCTGAAGGTCTTTTCTTAAGTTGGATGTATGAAACTAAATGACCTTCCAGAGATTAATGAAATTAAAGTAGCCTTACATTGTAACTAACTCCTGTCCCTGTCACTACAAAGAGGCTTTATGGAAATGTTTTATTTAGGGGATAGTTGATGTCAAACAATAGGGTTGGTGTGGAAAGAGGCAGATTGTAGGAATTGACTGGAGTAGCAAGTCTGACATGGACAAAGGCACAGAGCTGGAAAATGATGTCTGTGAGAGAGGGGAGGTATATGCGAACTAGGTAGAGAAGGGAAATGTAGTGTTGGTGGCCAGGGAGGGTGGCGGACATTCAGGGGGAAAAATGGCAGAAAAGCCAGAACATGTAGTCAGGCATAAACCCATAGCCCAGGAACCAAGTGGAGTGGATGTAACGACTGATACCTGTCCGCAGGAAGATACAGGGGTGGTTTGTAATCCTGGCTCACCCCCCCTGGCTAGAACAAATGTGTTCCTTCCTGGCCTATAGTACCCTAGTGTTGCTGTTAAGATTCATGTAGTTCTTACGTGTTGCTACCTACTGTGGCTTAACTCCAGTGCCTAAAATGGAAGAAATTATGTCTAGCTTGGGTTTTAGGATCACTTCATAAACTAGTTCTCTCTTCTCTTAGGGGTCCTCCAACTGCCTGTATGTATTAATAAAGTTTCTCTTACAATGTATATTGAAAATTAAGGTCCAAGTATTCTATATCATAGCTGTGAGAATTAAACATAAGTGGCTTTCTCAACATCAGAAGAAATAGTATGTGTTATTTTTTCAACATCATTTTTCCTAGCCAGGCTTCTTTAGCTTCTGAGATGAGATTGGATGTGTTCAGGGTGGTATGACCATAGACCCACATCATTTCTGTTAACTTAGTGAGATTTTAGCCCTTTTGAAACTTATTATAGATGTATATGCTCACCAGAATAATTAAGTTAGTCCTGTTGTCTTGCATGTCTAACTTTCAACAGCTCAAGTTATGAGGTTCCATGTGGTACCTGATAAATCCCAGTCTAATAGAAAACATTTCATTGAATTTACATGTTAGCTTTTTAAGACTCCAAAAATTAAGTTAATCTCCCTTACTTTAGGGAAAATCAAAATTTTCTTCTTGTAGGAAGGACTGCTTGCTATTTGTGTATTTGTTTTTATTTTGGTAAAAAATATATATCATAAAATGTACCCCTTAATTAACAATTTATGTTTACTATGAAGTTATATGACCATACACCCCATGTTTCGGTTAATACCTGTTGTCCCAGTGCGATTATTAATAGCATCTCCCTTTACTTTTACATCTCCTTTTAATGGAAGTGCCCCGGCTTGGATGATAAATTATGTGGTTACCTTACTTTAAAGATGATAGCTTTCACTAGTATTAAGAATTAATACCAGACAAACACAAAGTTGCTAAATTTCTTTATATTGATTATAAGAGCAAAAATGCTTTTGGTTGTAAAGTCATCTGATTTCTAGTCATGCTTTCCAGAAATGTTTATATAAAATTCTCCCCTTAAAATGGGCTCTTTCAAGGAACTGGGGTGATATTTTTCCCCATCTCATTCTTCAACTGCTCAACAGACTTCAAATGTTTTACCTACTGCTGGAATAGAGTGTGGCAAGGGATAGAATCAATGACAGGATATTGACCTGTTATAAAAATACTTTCTTGTTTAAAAACTATAATTTTGGCATAAGAAGAAAAATAGCCCAGTTAAAGAACTAATTAGAATATTAGTCTACTCTGAAGTCTCAAAGTGTCTTAAGATCTTTCTCCTGAGAGTATGCTGTTATTACTCATCCTCTCTCAGATCTGTCCTCAGAGCTGTCGTCTGTATACAACCATGAGAATATTGGTTCTTAAGATGTGATGATGTTTCTCAAGTATTTGGTATTATGACTTTACCCTATAGGCATTCATATCCTGAGTGATGCTTCCTCCATTTGTGGGAGGGAAGACAGGTGCTGTTAAAGGAAAATGAAACCCAAAGAGACTTCAGATGACTTGGCCATGATCATGATAATTAGTGGGAATGGTGAACGTTACCCTAAACCCAGTTCAAAGTCTCCACACACAGTTATCACTTGGACTTTTAAATTTTTTTTCTAAAAAGAAGCCCTTCCCTTGATCTGTTCTTTATTTGGAATACTGTGTTATAAGGAGTGAAGTCCAAAGCATCCTTGGCAGGTAAGCTATAAAAAGTAGTGTGATGCAACAAGAATCTGAAATTATTACTGCTGTTATCATAACATTGTGGTCTGTGAATGGCACTCCCTAGCACAACTGTACAAGCTGGCCCTTTTGAGCACTTCCTGTGTGCCAAGCGTAGTTCTAAACGTTTTACGTACATATATTATTTTATGTAGGAACTAGACATGGCTCTGAGTTCACTGAAAAGCTACGGTTCAGTGCTGTGTTTTACTTCAGCTATTTAGTATATCCAGGTCATGGATGTATCAGCATAACCCAGCTGCGCTATGCTGAGTGAGAGAGACTGGGCTCTGAAAGCTATATAGCATATGATTTCATTTATATGCCATTTGGGAAAAAGCAAAACTATCAAGATATAACACAGATTAGTGGGAGAAAGGCAGGCTGCAAAGGAGCACAAAGGAATTTAGGGAGTGATATCCTGACTAGTGTTTATTCACTACCATACACAGTTGTTAAAACTCATAAACCTGTACACTGAAAATGGTCAATTTTGCTGTATGTAAATTATACCTCAGAAAAGACCTGCTTCGTCCAATGAAGTCACCACTTAATTGGGGCCCTTAACCTTTTGCTCTACTAAATAACAGAGTACAGTTGTTTGATTGTCCGTTAGCAGAATTAAGTGAGGTTTGCTATGTATACCTGCCATGCCTTTGAAAACTAACATGGAGGACATTCATCATGTGTTCTAAAGGCTTCAGGAGCCATCTGAGCTATCTGGTCCTAACTTTATTTAGCACTAAGCCATGGCCAGTGTAGGGAAGGACTTTAAAAGATTTCTTCATGAGAAGTTGTGTATAAACTGCTGGACCACGGCCTTGTTAAGGTTATAGGTTACCACTATTGCTAATAAAGACTTTTTCATCCCAGAACTACCTCTGCTTATTTGTTACCAAATTCTGTAGCCTTACCAAATTCTGTAGTCTTAATTGGGGCGTCCATCAGCTTTTTTTCCTTCTCACAACCACCTACTCTAAAAATAAGTCAGCAAGGACCTACTAGAGTCAAGGCAGGTGAATGGTACAATGAGAGGCAAACGTTATTGATTGGGAGTTAGATGACACACTTGTTTAAGCATTGCGAACATAAACTGTACATTCAGGCCACTGGATTGATGAAGATGGCCTCCACACTGTCAAATGACTTACTGATATAATATCCCTGCTTATAAATTATATATGATTTTGAGAGTGCTTTGTTTTTAATCTGATGGTAGTTCTTAATACTTTCAGAAGAAAGAAAACATGGGATATAGTAAGAAAATTCCTGCTTAAGAGACTGCTTTGCTGATTTTTTTTTAAAAGCAAAAATAATGTACTGTGCAATAAATAAATAAATAAATAATATACTGTGCTAGTAAGTCCAGAGTTGTTAAATCAGACCCCACCTCTGACTGGTTCAGACGCCATGAACATTTCTAACATAGGCCTAGTATCTAAAAGCATCCTGTTCTGTAGCATTCCAGACAGGCGTGTGTTTCTTTCTCTGTGGTTGGCACAGTCACTTCCTGTTTGTTTCCTGCTGGCCTGCAAGAAAAAGCCAGGTACCAAACTGAAGCATTAGAGGAAGTCTGCGTCTTGCCAGATGAAGTGGATTGTTTAGTCTAGGTTCAAGCACAGGACTAGGCAGTTCCAAGTTTGGAATAAGAGTGGCACGCAAGACACTCATGCACTATAGACTTGATCCCCAAAGAATTGTGTGCAGCTGCACGCATAACCAGGCAAAGAAGTGCTGAGATGAAATTAGAGAATTGAGAAGGAAAGGTCAGCTGGGACTAGCTGTAGGAATGGGGACTGATGAGTTAGTCACCTTTGGCATTTTAGTGTGATATTTTCAGAAGCAACCAATTCAGGCCTGTCTTATGTGAGGCAAACAGTTGCCTGATGGTATGCTTAAAATATAGGTGTAATTGATTTATAGAAATCTTTATTTTTAACATTATAGGTTATGTTAATGCTAAAATTAAATGCAGTAGTAAATGTACATTGTCATAACAGTTGCATCCAGTTCCTGTCCTGCTGCAGTGACTCGGGAGAGGAGGTTTATAGGAGGACATTTGACTTTCTGAAGCTAATCGTATGTGGAAAATGAAGTTGTTTAAATTTCTCCCTATTTCGGCCTTGAATTACCCCCCTTAACTTACCCTGAAACTTTCATTATTTATTACTTGAAGTATCCGCAGAGTTTAAATTGGTTGTAGTCAATGCCCAGATGCTTCTATATAAAGATTCAAGAATAAAAGACAACGGTGGGGGGATATGTGAAGAGAGGGACAGTGATGGAAGGGGGAAGATACAGTGTGAGAACATGGTGACGTTTCCCTTTACAGCTGACACTTGACGACATGGGTCTGGACTGTGCAGGTCCACATATGCAAGGATTTTTTTTCAACCAAATGTGGATCAAAAATAATCGTACTAGCAGGGCCAGTTTTTCATGCATATGTTCTATACAGGGCTGACTTCAGAACCTGAGTGTGTGGATTTGGGTATTTTCAGGCTCCTGGACCCAAATCCACTGTGTATCATTTTAACTCTGATGTGATATTGCAGTGAATGAGTATGTGATGGGATATGACATAATGTAGCCCTAATTCAGTTTGATTTAATACGGTTCTGATGCATTATTGTCACCTTTCAACCTGTGGTTCGCGACCCACAGGAATTGTAATAAAGGGCCGTGACATTAGGAAGGTTGAGAACCACTACCTTAGGAGATCTGCTTGCTTAACTTTCTAAGGATGATGAATGTAGCTTATGCCAAAATTGGGTAATGAGTAATAACTTCACTGTGGTTTTGCCTAGTTTGCTATTTTAAAATTTCAGTCACTGAAGTCACATTGACTGATTATTAACTGGTCTAAGTATTTTAAATATTCATAAGTAATTAGTCTGCTGGATGAATGGCTTGAGTAGTTTTTACAATGCAAGGTTGGCTTTATTTATTGGAAACATTTGTTAAACTCTCCTTCCTTTGTAGTTGAAATATTACAGTTCCAGTGGCCTTTGTTTAGTTAGCTCTTTAATTCAGTTCCACACAAAAACGGTTGTTAGCTAAGAGCTTGAGAGTGGTGCTATTAAAGAGAGGACTTGTTGGATTTGGTTACATCTAAAGCCATGGTCAGACAAAAGTCCCTTGTGTGCTCCTAACCTAGCCTCTGGCTAGAAAACCTAGAACTTGTTTCTGAAGCCACACACAGCAACCCCAAAACCAGGCCATCATGATTCCAGTGGGTTAGCTATTTCAAGGGCATCAGGCAAACCTGTTTATGCCCCTTAGCAGCCCTGGGAACACTGGGTACATCAGAAGAGTTCCAGTTACTATCCAGCTATTCACAAGGGCAAACCATATGTATAAACATTCTCCTCTCTCCCTTTTCATGGTGGTGGTGGAAATAACAAGTCACATGACCAGAATTTAAGTCTTAATAGTCTCATGACTTGAGCAGGTTTATTTAGCCTCTGCAGGTCTGTTTGATATTTTTCAAACAACTTATGAGATATAATTCACATAGCACTTTATACATCATTTAAAGTATATAACCCAATGGCTTGTAGTATGTTCACAGAATTATAAATCTATGACCACAATCACTTTTAGAGCATTTTTTTTTACCCCCCAAAGAAACCTCTCCCTCCTTTGCTGTCACCACCCACCAGACTTCCCTCACTCCCTCAGCTCTGGGCAACCACTAATCTTCTTTATGTCCCTATAGATGTGCCAATCCTGGACATTCCGTATAAATGGGATCATACAATATGCGGTCCTTTGTGACAGGTTTCCTCACAGTTCATTCATGTTGTATCAGTACTTCATTCCTTTTTATTGACAAATGATATTCTTTTTTTTGAGAATTAAAGGCCACATTTAATTCTCATAAAACATTTTGGCTAGTTGAATAATGCTGCTATGAAAGTTTGTACCGGTTTTTGTATAGACATGTATTTCATTTTTGTTGGAGTGGAATTGCTGGGTCATATGGTAACTCTGCGTTTAAGAGGAATTGCTAGATTTTTTCTCAGAGGCAACAGCCTTTTGTGTAATTAATTTTCTGATGTGTAATGAGTCCAGTTTCTCATACCGTCACTAACATTTGTTATAATCTGACTTTTTGATTGTAGCCATCCTAGTGGGTACAAAGTGGTATCTAGTGGTTTTGATTTGCATTTCCTAATAGCTAATGATCTTGGGCATATTTTCGTGTGCATTTTTGTATGTCTTCTCTAAAGAAATGCCTGTTCATATCTTATGCCTACTCCTTAATTTGGTCATTTGTCTTTTTATTATTGAAGTGTAATAGTTATGCGAAGTCAGACAATTCAGCTCATGAACTCATCCTAGAAAAAGTGCTACATACCTCATTGCTGAATATCAGTATAGTCGCCTTCATCGTGCTCCCCTCAGCCATCTGGTGACCATAGTGATATTCAGCAATGAGGTATGTAGCACTTTTTTCTAGGATTGAGTTTGTGAACTTAACTATCAGACCTTGTACCACTACAGCCCCGATGACCATTCCAGAAAAAGTATTCCAAAATTGCTTTGAAGGGTAAACTAGGCAAAGCCATCACTGCATAGCTTCCTAAGAGAAGTATCTTGAAGGTGACCATAGTGCTATTCAGCAAGGAAATCTGTTGCATTTTTTCTAGGATGAGTTCATGAACTTCATTGTCTGCTCTCATATATTCTACATACAAGTTCTTTATCAGAGATGTGATTTGCAAAAATTGTTTCCCAATCTCTGGGTTGTCCTTTCATATTCTTCGTAGTGTCCTTTGAAACAAACATTTTAAATTTTTCTGTGCCGAGTTTATTTTATTCTCTTTTATGGCTTACGTTTCTGCTGTCATATTTATGAAACCATTATCTAATTCAAGGTCACAAAGTCTTTATTCTTATGTTTTCTTCTAAGAGTTTTATAGTTTTAGCTCTTACATATAAGTCTTTGATCCATTTTGAGGTAATTTTCATATAAGATATGAAGTATAGGGTCCAGCTTAATTATTTTGCATGTGTATATACAGTTATCTCAGAACTCTTTGTTGAAAAGACTATTACTTCTGCGTTGAATTGTCTTGACACACTCCTTGGAAATCAGTTGCTCAAAAGTGTGAGAGTTTATTTTGGACTGTCAGTTGCAGCCCATTGATCTGTGTCTATCTTTATGTCATAGGCACATGCAAGTACCACACTGGCTTGATTACTGTAGCTTCGTAGTCAGTTTGAAATCAGAAACTATCGAGATTGTTTTGGCTTTTCTGGGTGCCTTGGATTTCGATATGATTTTTAGGATCTGCTTGTCAGTTTCTGTAAAATGTCAGCTTAGATTGTTGATAGGAATTGTATTCAATCTGTATGTTAATTTAGGGAACATTGCCATTTTACTGATACTAAGTCTTCCAACCCATAAACATAATATGTCTTTCATATATTTAGATCTTCTTTAATTTGAACACTGTTTTATAATGTTCAAAATGTAAGTTTTGTTTCTCTTTGGTTGAATTTATCCTTAGCACTTTATTCTTTTTGCTGTTATTAAAAATGGAGTTGTTTACTTAATTTCACTTTTATGTTACGCATTGCAACTGTGTAAAAATACAATTGATTTTTCTCTGTTTTGTATCCTGCAGCCTTGCTAAACTCATTATTAGTTATGATAGTTTTTGGTGATATCACATCATCTGCAAATAGAGATCATTTTGCCTCTTCTTTTCCAGCCTGCCTGCCTTTTATTTTTTTTTCTTGCCTGGACTTGCTCTGGCTAGAGCCTCCATTACAATGCTGAATAGAACTGGAATATTTACTCATTTTAAATTAAAGTCCTGGATCTTTAATAGGTGCTGAATTTATAAAGTCACATGCCTATGAGTGATGACTCTGTGCTGATAAATATGTACACTCATAAGTTTTTACTTATGATAAACTTTAATTAAGCCTGGTTAATTTTACTAGGCATGTCTTCCCCCCCCCCTTTTTTTTGAGGCAGAGTCTCACGCTGTTCCCCTGAATAGAGTGCTGTAGTATTGTCATAACTCACAGCAACCTCAAACTCCTAGGCTTGAGCAATCTTCTTACCTTAGCCTCCCAAGTAGCTAGAACTACAGGCGCCTGTCACAAAACCTGGCTAGTTTTTCTATTTTTAGATACAGGATCTTGCTTGCTCAGGCTGGTCTTGAGCTCCACTGGTCTCAAACTCCTGAGCTCAGGCAATCCACCTGCTTTGGCTTCCCAGAGTACTAGGATTATAGATGTGAGACACCGTGCCACTTCTTATGTCTTAATTAATCAATTTTTACAGTGAAGATTTAGATTAATTGGAAAAATCTATAAAATGTATCTTTCTTTCCAATGAAAGCACATTATTCACAGAAATAGAAACAGATCAACTGTAATCTTTCATAATAGATGATTATAAACAGTACTCAGTGTCCGATGGTTATGGGGCTTCTAAGGTGCCTCTGCTTTTTCTTAATCATTAAGAATAAAATAGAGGGGGGAGGAGCCAAGATGGCGGTCTGTAGCCAGCTTTCTGCAGACGCTCCCATTCAGAAGGAGAATTAAAGGTCAGAAATTTAGCAAGAAAGCCAATGGTTTGGAACTGAGCCAAAAGAGAAGGTCGAAGAACGCACATCAACCCTGCTGGAGTGACCTACGACCCCAAGGATAAAAATAAAAGGTACAGAGCACATCACCAAGCGGATGGGAGTCCCCTCCCCCATGAGAGCGGCTTGCAGTATACTCCATACAAACAAGCGAGCAGAGTTCAGATGTCCTCCCACTCTACCCCATGGGAGAGACCCTCTAAAAACCGGACCTCCTTCCCCTTCTAGGGTGCCGCGGCACTCTCCTCCCAGGCATAAAACTGTATAAAAACTGTATATATTCTCTACCTGCAAGTTGGAACTCCCCACACTCCCCTCCACTCTCACTCCTGAGGTCTGGGGGTCTGTGCCCCATGGAATCCAGATTCTTGGACACTTTCTCGAGGGGTGTGGACAGGGCGTGGGCTGTTGCTGGTCTGTGCTGTTTTCTCAGCTTGGGAATGGTGAGAGAAAAGTGAGCCGAGAGGTGGCCAAAGTGGAGAGGCCGTCCCCTGAGGCACCAAGCGGAAGCGCTGAGAAAGCTTTGCTAAATTTCAGCTGCACCTGGCCCTCAGGGGATGACAGCTGAGACAAAGGGCTGAAGCTCACAGACTGAGTCAGGACTATTAGCAGCCCAGCGTCTCTTCCACAGGGCAGAAATTCTGCAAACTTGTTCTGTTCTATCAGCTTTTTCATGTACTTTACATCAATCATGGACAGGGCTGGAACTGAGTGAATCGCCCCAGCCCCTATCAAGTACCCAGATTGTCAGGCCTCACCTCCCCCCTGCCAACACCGACATAACTGCTGGACTGGCTGAGGAGCCACAGAGCCCCGTGTGACCTAGGCAGGCGCAAACCTCTAGAGCATCTGCTCATTGGAGGGAACTGGATCACAGCCCTGCAGGGTTACCAGAGACTGGGTGTGACAGAGGGGCAAGGCGGGAAAGGAGGCATCAACCTTCCCAGGCTAATTTACTGGCTGGGGGGGCCCTCCTGAGCTTACAGAATCCTGGAGTGAGTTATACTAAAGCTGCCAGCAGACTCCTGCTATCTAGTCACCAGAGACTTTTCAACTCTTTGATTTGAGGTTGGTACTGGCTGGGACAATTGATTGGGACCTCTTCAACTGGGCCAATCACCCGAGGACTTT